>BROG01001027.1:0-164913 GCA_030159075.1 Atrina japonica | reverse complement strand
AAACAACAATAAACAAACAATCATATTACATTATGAATATGAATTGTATTATTAATAATTATTATTAATACAAGAGGGATAACTCTTGTAATTTCTACAGCTAACTAAAGTACAAAATGTCAAAACCAAGGTATTTATACAAAACTTTGTACAGAATCGACACAATTGTATTGCGCCATAATTGGTACTTTTCTGCAATATCATAAACATACTACAAAAGTTATAGTTTTGCGCGAAAATGCCCAAGGCGATCGTTTTTAATAAGACTATCAATTGAGCTTGAAGTTATCAAAATATGTAACTATAGTGTGAAATTCAGAAACAGATAGTGGCATTACACAAGGCCATATAATAAATCTAAATGTCTTGGCGAATTCGTGTAAGACTATATTGGTTTTTGAGGCGTTTAGGATTTAAATTGGTATGTCCAAAAGAAGTTACTGCACTACAGTTTTTAATCAGTTAGTATAACTCGAATGTGCCACCAGCAGTAACAACGATGCAGTGGATATACGTATTGTAAACACAATCCCAAAGTAATAGTTACAGGGGAAGCGTATGCCCAGGGTTATACTTGCATCACCCGAACATTTAATAGGTCGATGCAAGTCGGATCAGATGCAAAAAGGTCGTCTATTGGAACACTCAAAGCTCCAGATAATTTTTGAACCCAAAAGGTTATTCACCCCTGATTTTGAACTAAATGCTGATTTGATAATTTCAAAGGGTATTTTCACCCCTTTAATTTTATATCATTGCTGAAAAGTGAGACTGGTGTAGAACAACTTTACCTTGTTTTTCACATATACATGATTATTGTTCATGTAATGTGGAAGTTATTAGTATTAGTTGATTAATGTAGAAACACAAATTAGAAGTGACAGACTCCTGTTCACGATCAGAAGTCATACATTTAGTTTCACTTAATTTTCAGATAGCTGAACAGTGATTCCCTCAGTCAGAGTACTATGTATAGCAGAAATATTGGAATTCCAATGATTTATAAAATATGGCATTATTTTAAATTAAGAATATAATATAATACTCATAATACAAAAACACTAAATAATAAAGATTTCTTCTATATTCGAAAAAAGTGTACATGTAGATCAATTTAGTTATACAATTGTCACTTAAAATTTACATTGTTTTCAGTCTTTTTTTTTGGGGGGGGGGGGTCTCTGTTTGTGGACCTGCACAAGCCTTCCCCTTTTTCTCTTTTTCTTTGCATCCCAGAGACAAAGTGCCCTTTTCACTGAAGTAAGTTTTTAAGGAGCTAATGCACGCGCATTTTATTTGGTTTGGGTGCTTAAACTTCTCTCACACTCGACACGTGTGACAGAAACACGCAAGGCTATTTTGTTTCGATAATTCAGGTATTGTTTCATATGCTTTTCATGTTTCATGTAATTTTTCTCCCTGTAGATAAGCCACTTTTCTCTCCCCTTCTGACTTGATGGCAATGTCTTCTCGCATAGCTTTCGTTGCTTGGTCATCACTCTTCTCCAAGAATTGTAACTTTCCTATTGTGGCTTCCATTAATGGCTGAAATTCACTGGATACTACTGCTTGCTTCTGTAGTTCCTTGCTCAAGATTTCTGTCACATCATAAATGTCAACAGTAAATGCCACTAACAATACGGTTTTGTACTGTGAAAAATATTTCAGTAGACCGCTTGCTATTGGCTGATTTTCAGTAGCAAAATATGACAAAGTTGCAAGAACTGATTTATAGCAGTATACACAGCTGCAACAACACAACTACGTCCTATTATGTTTAACAAAACTGGACACAACTGGTTTGTATGACAACAACTCGTTTATTTCGCTCACGCTCAGATTTCTTTGACAGTCTGGCAACTTCTTTTTTTCCTGAACTTGACCTCCACGTAAAAGTTGTTAGTTTTTCCCAAATATCATTCCAGTATACAGATATTATACAATATTTCCATTTCGAGGGGGTGGGGCCTCCGTGGCCGAGTGGTTAGAGCATTGCTCTTTAAATCACAAGGCCTCTCACCTCTGGTTCGAATCCCGCTAGGGTCATTTCGAATAAAGTGGGAAAGTTTGCAACCTTCCTTGCGGAAGGTCGGTGGTCTTAACCCGGGTAACCGGGGGTTTCTCCTCCACCAACAGAAACTGGACGCCATCATATGACTGAAAGATTGTTGAGAATGGCGTAAAACAAAAAATCAAATCAAATCAAAATCCAGGGGATTAGTATCATTTGTAATGCCCTGTTGTTTTTGTGGTTGTAACAGTCATATACATATTCCGCTGCCTTGTACAGATTCTTTGTGTGCAGGTTTGATATAATATAAAATTACAGGATCATTGTGACCAATGGATGGTGACGTGATTATATTACTTAATCTTTTATTAGACATAAAAGTTATAGCCATAGTCATTATTAATTACTAGTATTCTGTTTAGAGCAGATTAACTCATGGGTGTGATAGAGGCACGCTCCTCTTAGTTTGAAAGTGCCTGGTGATCAAAACTGCGATTACCTAGCAAAATTATATATCCTAAAGATTTTGTGGTTTCAACTTGTTCTCTCCCATACAGATGTCTATTCTAACTTAATTTTGATAGTGGCTTTGATGCCACGGTCAAATTCATTGGATTTCTGAAGGCTTTCCTAAACTCGTAACATGTCACTTTCCAAACATTCTCTAACTCAACCATTCTCTATATGGGTTCTCTATAAGTGTCATTGTTGGAAACAATAAATGACATACACGGAATACAAAAGGGTCTTGATTATTTGGTCTGTACCTTACAATTTCAGTTACTATATGGGAGGACAGTGAGTATGAACTACGTATGTATTAGTTATTAAGTGTTATCACGACGCAAACAGGATGTATCTCGCACATTATAAAATACGGATCGAAAATGATCGTAAAACTCGAGTATTATGCTACGATAAAATTGTTGTGTGTAGATGAAACAAGAGGCCCATGTGCCACATCGCTCACCTGAACTGTGTTGGTATCTTACAAACATGGGAATCTCGATTTACAAATTATTATAATACTCTTTCAATTCCTTGTGAGTGGAGGACACATAAAAATGACAAATCCGGAAAAGATGTCAATTTTTTTTTTTTTTTTCAATTTATTCCAAAAACAGGAAATCAAATCATGCATCCATGTAAATCACTTTGATGCAATTACTTTTTCAATCCATGCAGCAGTTCTGGAGAAGATTTTCAAAGAGGGGTACCCCCTTTGACCTGTTTGTCCCACCCTGGTTTCACCCCTGGACCGATCTGGCCAAAATAAACAAACTTGATAGTGGGCCTTGAGTACTTGCTTCCCTAGAAGCTTCATCAAAATCTCGTCAGTGGTTTTGAAGAAGACTCCGATAAAGTGAAAAATTACCTCTCCTCTCCTTCATTTTTGCAGTCTTAAAAAATTCATAAAAAAACTCAAAATATGAAATTTCAGCAAAATTCTTTCAGGAAAACCTTTATCTAGCAAACCACAGGTAAAACACAAAAATGAATGCATCATTATGAATAAAAGGGGAGAAAATCAAAGAAATCATACAAAAATGTATGAAAATTACAAAGTCTAAAAAGATGTCGTAAACGCGACAAAAAATTATTTTCCGATTTATACGAAATTAAAAAACTTGAATTATACATCTATGTAGATCACTGATATATACATGTAATTAGTTTTTCAATCCATGCAGCGGCTCTTGAGGAGAATATTTTTAAACAGGGTACAACCCTGGGGGCCTCTTTACCCCACCCTGGATACCCCTGGGCTGATCGGACCGAAATGAAGAAACTTAGAAAAGGACCTTGAGTACTTGCATCCTTTAAAGTTTCTTCAAAATCCCTTCAACGGTTTTGAAGAAGAAGCTGTAAGTGTGAAAAATTACATCTAACTGTAGATCACTCAGATACAATTAGTTTAATTTTCAATCCATGCAGCGGCTCTGGATTAAAAGATTTTTAAAGAGGGGTACCCCCTGTAGGCCTCTTTGGACCCACCCTGGATCCATCCCTGGGTCGATCGGGCTGAAATGAACAAACTTTTCGCCCCGAAAACCCCCGGCCGCTAATTAGCGATTTTTCACTCCGAAAACTTGTTAATTAGCGAGTCGAAAAGTCGCTAATAAGCGAGTTTTCGACTTTTTGCCTCGCCATGCGAAAACTCACTAATTATAGCAAGTTTTCGAGGTGAAATGTCGAGATGGAACAAATCAACCACCATACTCAACGCGTCTCTATGGACAAATAATTTTGTGGTTGAAAACAAACCTGACACCCCGTTATGTTAAAAAAATAAACACTTCAGATCCGTGTGTTGATAACACTTTACCTTGGTGGACATATATAATGTAACATTGTTCCGTTACTATGCGATTTAGACTCGTTTTGTTTGTAAACATGTCCAAGTTTATCGTGATATAAATCGACTCCTTTATGTAGCACATGCATATCTACATAAGTGTGTTCTAAATATAACAAGTCGGTCAGATGCATAAAGCATAAATGCATGGTTGTGAGTACTTAGATACGATCCACAGCATGAAATGTGCATGTAATTGGAATATTGAAAGTGACGATAAACAATAACTAAGTAGCTACTGATGTAGCACCCACTCCCTGCTTTTAAAGGGGCATTCTTTTTTAATTTCCCCCTTTTACTACTTAGACTGATATACAATAATATACACATATATACACTATCACTTGTAGGATCTGGAGCGCCCTGAGTAGTGCATAGTACATTTTATAAACGTATTTAGTAATCAGGAACTCTTAGCTTCGTCCCGAAATTTACAAAATACAAGAGTTTTGTCATTAATTGAAGTTCAAAATGAATAAATCAAATATTTAATAGTAAAGTAGAACAATACTTTAAATATAATGTATTGTTCTACTTTACTACTAAATAATGGGTTGGTGGGTGGGTCCGTTATTGTCCAAAGTAAGTACGTAAGCAGAGCCTCCGAATGGCAAATGTCTTACACTCGTTCCAAACATTAATTACGGTATCACAAAATTAAATAATCACGAATACTTCACGTCTTGTATAACAGGAATTTCGACTACGGGTATATTTACACACTAACCTATCTGGGCCCGAAGTCACCAAATTTACTCAGTACTCAAGCTCAACTAACTTTTCATGATTTTCAGGTAAATTCAGACAAAATTTATTCTGTAACTGGACATGTGTGCATATTGACAGCATACAATTGTAATTATAAAAATTATTGCTCATTTGAAGAAAACTTCAGAAATATTCAAAAATGGTTTGAGTACATACTCAAATTTTGAGTACCGTACTCAACACATTTATTCATTTTTTACAGGAAAATTATAAATGTGACGCAAATATTTATATGTGAATGATAAAAAACAATAATATGTTTCGTAATCATTCAAACCCAAACGTTTTACCAACCATTATATAGTCAAAATGATGAAATTAAAGTTGAGCTTGAGTACTGAGTAAATTTGGTGATTTTGGGGCCAGATCTTATGTAAATAATAATTACGTGTTTATACAGCATTGATAAATAGATCATATACAAAAATATACACAGGTATCATAACACACGTCCATCTAATCTACTGCAAGCTAATTTTCATCTTTGTATTTTATTTCCTCTCTATACCCATTATTTAAATTATAAACTTAGTTTTTGTTAGAGCAGATAAACACGCCTGACGATCCACCTTTGTTCTAGGATTATAAAACTGTCATTTTTATCTCAAATAATTATCTTATTTTAGTGCTAACTGTTATATAAGATATAGTAAATTTATACTAACCAACTGTAAGTCTTCTAAGTAAATCTAGGGGCCTCCGTGGCCGAGTGGTTAGAGCATTGCGCTTTAAATCGCAAGGCCTCTCACCTCTGGTTCGAATCCCGATAGGGTAATTTCGAAATAAGTGGGAAAGTTTGCCAGTTTTCTTGCGGAAGGTCGGTGGTCTTTACCCGGGTAACCGGGGTTTCTCCTCCACCAATAAAAACTGGACGCCATCATATGACTGAAAAATTGTTGTGTATGGCGTAAAACAAAAAATCAAATCAAAATCTAAGTAAATCTACTTACATATACAACAGCAATACAAATAACAACTGTAGGTGCTAGAACCGCTCTACTTGACCGTTAGCTGATGGTCTGTAAGCTGTGGTCCTTTTTTGTGGATCTTCAGTTTTCACAGAGCTGAGCGAATAATTATAATTTACTTTCAAAGTTAGCACCTCTATCTGTGAAAATCTCATGTCACCCGAGAACAATAATTGCTTTATCATACCGAAAGGCAATATAACTTAATTAACAAGCTGACCTACACATGGCACGCGATTTTAACCAAAACCCTGCTATCCCATAGATATCTCAGATATCTATGGGATAACAGGCTGTTATCTATGGGATAAAAGACCGTATCTCTGAATATCAGTAGGTATACAGGGTTACAGGTCAGCAATCCCATAGATACCACCTGGTATCTATGGGATAGCAGGAGGTATATGTGGGATAAGCCGATTTGTAACCCTGAATGCCTGCTGATATTCAGAGATTCGGTCTGTTATCCCATAAAATTTCTAATTCAGAGGCTTCACGTAAATAAAACAATGCAAAACTGAAGACACAAGCAAAGGTTACGCAATTCTAGAAATTAATTAGTGAATTGTTTTCTAAAATGTATTTTGCAAGTCCGCTCGGCCATGTACATTTTGTCGCATGTTCGGTCCGACCAACCTTCATGTCGACTAATTCTAAATTCTATGATACAATATTACTTATTCATAATTGCATTACTACAGGAAGGTTTAATATGTGTTCACCGGCTTCGAATCGAAACTTAACAAGAATTATTACTTTTAAATCAAAATTAAATATTACGTACTGGCGATGTAATAACTGACCAAGTAAAAGGCTGTTATATTTAGATTACACCTAGGTACTTAAAATGGATTTGATACTACATAAAATAATTTTTTATTTCATTAAAGTGTCACGTGCAATATGGATACACACACACACGGGTTTCTGATTGCTTCCACACGAGAGACTCGTTTGATTTATAAATGCCATTTGGAGATTTCCCATGTAGTGCACTTTGGGGGTCTATGGTTGTAATTACTCACGATATCCCAAATGGCGTCTAAGTATTGACAGGTACTGTTGTGCGCGAAGTAGCGGTACATCAACGTTTTCAATGTCCTTATAACTCTTTCCGCGTAGTGGGCATAGGTCACATTATGTGTGACGTAATGTTCGATTCCCTGTTTGTCCAAAAACTGTTTGACCCATCGATTTTACCACTCATTTTCTGGATCCGATCTTATTTCTTTCGAAAATGGGTGGTGGGTAAAACTTGTGGTGGTGTGTAAAACTTGTAGGCGGACAAAGCTATGCCGAACCGGAAAAAGCTATGCCGGTTAAAATCGCGTGAATAAAGATATTTTACAGGTAAAATGTGTCTTACATGTTGTTATTCGGTAGATTAAAACAATTTTACCTTTTAATATGGCATTTGGTGATAAAAATATGATTTTGAATTAGAAAATAGAAAATGGTTGGAAAGTAAAACTTGTAATCAAAACGACTGAAATGTACCTTTCTTAAAATTCCTTTTTAACATGAAAACGGAGAGATGATACTTGGTATGTAAACTGAATAAGTATTTATCTTTCAGTCCGTGTAACTATGGTATTAATGTTAATTATATGAACAAAGATGCGTTTTAAATTGTGATGTAAAAACTTGTAGGCGTGACAAACGAGACTTTACTGGGGAAAAGCTATGCCGATATAAATCGAGGAAACTAAACCATATCGCGCACAAAGTGCATCAAAATTAACTAAAACACCATAGACCAATTAAATCTTTCTGGGATCTAAAATGTAATTTTGAACGATTTAAAAATGGAAAATAATCGTGATGTGCATCTTGTAGTAAAAACTGCAGATTGTCCAAAAATGTTCTGTCGTTGAAGCTCATATTCAGAATGAAAACGGACAAACTGGGAAAAAAATATTTGATATACCAAAAGTTTGACTATATATCTGTCAATCTGTGTCGATATGATTTCGTATATAAGCCATATTTCCAAATACGGAGGCATTATAAATGTCGTTCGCAAAGCTACGACAGGATCGAATATAAAGGGGAGGTAACTGCTGAAAGAACTGTGTTTAGCTCACTCACTCGGTAATAATACTTAAAAGTACTGATCATATTTTTCGTACTAAACAGGCATAAATAAACTGATTATTATTAAATAATAATGATAAATGAATTGATATATAGATAGTTAAATTATTGAATAATAAAAATTATTAATACACTGATGAATAAACAAGTAAAATAATATAACGGAAAAAAAAATTATACTCTAGTAACATATTCCCGAAATCATATAGATACATAAAATAGAATAAGATTTCAGTTAATAGATTCAATATTTATTCTTAAAAATCAAGTAAAATAATACCAATTTGATAAATAAATTAATTAATAACCCACATTTTCTAGGAAGGGGGTATGCTCTTTATGAAACTAAGGGTCTGAGGTAGAGATGGGATATAACTAGAGGGGATCATAGCTCAAGAAGAAATATTGTCAGAAGCCCCCCCGCCCCCTCTTACCAGAAATATGGTGAGCATCTGGGAGGACCAGAATTAGTATATGAGTTGTAGGTGTGAGAATTAGCAGGGAATGACATCACAAGAGGCAGGGTTGCCCTTCTTATCAGATTATTGACTGAGAGGTTGCCCTTCTTATCAGATTATTGACTGAGAGGTTGCCCTTCTTATCAGATTATTGACTGAGAGGTTGCCCTTCTTATCAGATTATTGATTCAGAGGCTTCAGAAGAGTATCCCAGTACCACATTTGGTGAGCAGAGGAATAAGTGTTAGTTGAGCAGGAAGACAGCACAAAGCAGGTTTGGCCCTTCTTATTAGATTATTGACTCAGAGGTCAGGGTATCCCAGTACCACATTAGTGAGGGGGGGGGGGGTCAGGGGAGAAGTGGGGGGGGGGGGGGGGGGTAAGTACCTGGTGCCTGGGATATTAAATTTGGTCAAAAGCTTCCATATTCATTGTATTTTTTCCTTAAATTTTCATTTTAATAATGAAATAAATTTCATTAACCTATTTTTAAAAATTCAATTGAACCCTTGGAGACAGATATTGAAGACATCACTGTAAAAAACTTAAAATATTCAATTCCGAGTACAGACCAGTACATTTTGTACAGCATGACACAATGTTTTATTTTTGTTCATCTATATTTATTTGTTGTGAACTGTGATGTTAATTATTTTAATTTTCTGTGACCTGTGATCATCACATTCCCCATCCTTCACAATTTGCTAAATTTATTTTCTGTCCTTTGTGAATTTAAGTACTGAGTAGAGTCACAGTGATAAAATAGTGGCAGTCTCCCCAGAAACGGTATGCAGCCATTTATTATTACATGTGCAGATATCAAATTGATGTCATTGTGTTATTACTCTGAATATCACTGTGTCAATGACAATATAGGTTATATAATGTAAGATTGATGTTCATATTGTGTACCGAATCAAGTCCTACACTAATTCAGTCTTCTTTTTTTTGGAATGTGAATAAGAACATTTATTTTTATTTTTTGTGATCTGTGAATTGGAAACATTATTTTTTGTGACCAATGATCAGATTTCCAATAAATGTTAATTACAATTTTTCAATCTGTTCCATTTTACTTTCTATTTTTCTAACAAAAAATGCTTTATTTATCTACATATTTATTTGTTTATATATTCAGTTTATTAATTAATTTGTTTATTTATTTATCTATTAATTTTACTATCAATCTATTAATTTGTTTATTATCATCTTATAATAATAGTCTATTTATGTCTGTTAAATGAATAATTATTATCAATTAAGTCTTGTTACTGAGAAATTAAACAAGGTTCTTTCAGCAGTTACCTCCCCTTTATATAGCTTTGCGAACGACGTTTATAACGCCTTCGTATTTGGAAATATGGCTTATATACGAAATCATATCGACACGGATTGACAGATAAATTGTTTAACTTTTAATATATCAAATATGGATTGATATCGTTTAATTTTTAATGGAACTACCTACAAATATCTGGAAAACACATCTATTGGCTACAAGAAAATAACGTAATATACTCTTCCCTCATTCTCCTTGGATGAATTACAGACCGGGCCGTCTACTAAATCAACATCCAATAAAGCATCCAATCCTTGCGAAATGACTTTTTGTTTTAAACACTGTAAGCTATACGCATCTATATCTTGAAGAAAATACCGTATCGAATCTATCCCAACTTTGTATTTTCCTTCTTTTCTGAGATATTTGTAGATTTCCTCTGACCCTGCATAGCTGTTGGGACTGTTCAAATCGAAATAAAGACCTTTTAATTGATCTTTCCAAGTCATGGTTGATGACAATTTTGTCAATACAGAACATTTACACCGTTGACGGTCTAAGGGATGTAACTCTTTGTTACTCTAGCATATCTAAAAATAGCCGCGGCGATATTTCCGCTCTATCCCTTACCTGTTGATAATGTTTCTGCTATTGTTTAATAAATTGATACTATAAGTGACCTAATTTTGGTACAGGGTCATCGTTATAGGTCAGTCCCTCATCCCTCACTCATTCCTCATACATAAGTGAATAATTACTATAGCTTATAGAGGGCGAAGCCCTCATATATTTAGAGAAGCTCACATGTTTATTCCTACTATATCCGGGGACCCGTACTACTAATGGTAAAAATTCTGCTCCCATCGGTAAGTTGCGCGAGATACAAACAAAATGTCGCAATTGCAAAGTCATAACTTAAAAGCGCATTGCAAAGGAGGTAATAAAGTACCGTACCAGCAAACGTTTTGCAGACTGAGACTAGGCCATAGCGACTAGTGTTGTATATTGAACCCGATCACGAAGTGTATCCATTTTTCGGATAATGTGAACTGCACGAAGTGATAGAGTAAAATAGAAAGCATAAAATATAATGTTGCATTTATTTCATGAATAATGAATAACACATAAGGTTCTATTTAAGTTTTAACACCAAAGAAACGGTCAGCCACTCAATATTTTATGCAGAACAATGACCGGGACACTTACGTGATAAAAACACTGATTATTAATCCCTTTGGGGATTCTGTCGTGTTACCCCCGCCAAAGGGAATGCTTTCGCCCTCTTCATAGGTTTATCTATGTATTATCATTTATAATGCTTTCTGCTTGATACTATAAGTGACCCAATTTTAGTTCAGAGCCATCGTTATAGGTCAGTCCCCAATTCCTCACTCATTCCTCACACATAAATGAGGGATTACAATAGTTTATATAGTGACGACTGTATGCAGAACTGTCATTTTCTGTCCATCATCATACAGAAAGATATTACTAAAAGAATAATAAAAAAAAAGCCGGATTAGTTATAGCCTAGATATAACAGCCCGATCCCGTAATAGTCGGGTTAGTAAGAGCCTAGACGGCTTACAACAACGCCAATTACGCTTTACTTTCAATTTGGCAACACTTTCAGCATTATTTTAAGCGAGCGAAGCGAGCACTTTATGATAATGGTAAAGGGGTAGAAAATGAGCTGTACATACATTGGCTGCATTTAAATTAACGTTACATTACGATGTTAGAATGACAAAACTGCGCTCGCTTTAAGGCTATGCCTGAGCTCATATTATTTGTAGTACAATAGTTCTGGATCCAAATTTTCTCAATTCAAAAATGAACTTTTCTTGTCTTTTAAGTTTTAAGGTGTGTTTTAGGATTCATGCAATGATATATTATTTTACTTTAAACCTGGTTATGAATGTGTTTTATTAATGTGTTATTAAGCCAGTCCATTCATTTGAAAATTTACACTTTCACATTTAAGATAATTCTGTCAGAGACATGTTTTATATGTCTTTATATCGGTGTTTTAATCAATTTACTGTCCCGGACTATTAAGAACTCCTCTGTTTGGAGGTAATTTCAGCTTAGGTAGCGGCGTAATCAATTTTTGAAAGAATGAATAGTTTTTTCATACGTTTCAATTATATTGTTTATCTCAGTTTTCAATTTTAGCAATTTTATTGTCCAAAGTTTCTTTTAAACGTGGAATCAATAAGTCTCTATATATATATATATATAGCGCGCGCGCGCGCGTGTGTGTGTAAACGGAAATCAATAGTTGAATACCTCAATAATTTCGATATGAATGGTCAAACTAGCATACTGTGTAAAGGTATTGACCGTTATTTCTTATTGCACTTTACGCGTGAAGAAAAACATGACCGATTTGTTCGGACATTACTGTGTAAACAATAACAGATTTTATAGGTCAAGCTTGATCAATAGTTATCTTCGTTTAAGCGTATTATTTCCGACACAGAGATTATAAACAAACATCCACAGTATGTGTAGCAGACGACACATGTTTAAGAGACTCAGTATAACTAGTAATCGCGCTGTTGTGTTGTGATCGTTCGTCCTCGGTAAGAAAGGCCTACTATGTGAGAAAATGCATCAAAAGATGTAAATATTTTGTACATTCACCAAGCAATTTTTCCCATGAAGCCTTATCTTGAGGTAAGTAATTTTGACTGCCACTAGGCCTGACTTGGCTTATACATGAACTGAAATATCGCATGAAAAATTGAAAAAAGAATTACGCATATATCTAACATTTTATCGGTGAAAGCTTTATACATGTTTAAGCTGTTTAAGCTAAGTATTACATAGCTGACGTAATTTAAATGTACTGGCGTTATATAATTTGATAAAGTAAAAATAAGTTCATAGTATGTTCGATATTAGGAGGGCGAACATATCTTAGAGTATGTGTATATTGGAACGTATACCGCCACTGCTACGGATTTGTTTTGTTGTTGTTTTACATCCCGTCAATACTTTTTCACTTACATTCAGATGTCACCGGCTTTAGGTATACTGCTACAAATTTTTGCCAGTGCTATGGACTGACGCCAATGCAGTTAGGGTTCTTTATATGCCACGCCTTCCGCGACCTGACGGGACCTCACTTTTCAGTCTCATCCGAAAGACTCGTGACTTTCACAACGTATGCTGAGAGTTTCGGGAAGGAACTGTCACTACCATTGTTAAAGACTTTGACATGACCCTGTCCGGAAATCGAACTCGGGATCTTCCGTTTTTGAATCGAACGCTCTACCACTAGACCACTGCGTGCGGTTCAATGGTACAGAATCCCAGCCCACAGTATAACTCGAAGGATTAGTGATTGCTACTTTTTAAGTTAAGACGAGAATTTGCCAAACTTGTCATGATTCTTGTGATAATTTTAATCTAAGTTGAGATACGTGTAATATAGGGACCAATCATGTCCGGGTGTTCTCGCATTGGGCCTGTCTGATGTTTATATCACCAAGCTGAATTCAGATATTTTTATTTTTATTATTTCTGGACTTTGCAAAACAAAATTATGTTTCTATTTTCACATGTATGTTTACTTTTTGATTTACCTTGTAACACACAGATTATAAATATCAATTTACAGATTCAATTGTTTATGTTTTCCCACCACATGTGCTTAGACTTTATGACACCAGCGATATATAAAGCTTTAGCTTTATATATCGCTGGTGACACCTGGACAATAATTATAATACGGGAAATGGACTAACTTCACATGTTAATCCTCTTCTTACATAATTATTTTCATTATATGTACTTATTTAACGTCTCAATTATATTAATGTGCATCTGTCTAAGATTTAATTTGCTATTGTTTGGTAATTGATTCAACACCTTTCAAACTTATACGAGATCTATTATTTACAAACTATTGTTCCAAATTCTCATAAATACTTCTGTAAAATTTCAATTCATAAGTTCGGACATCAGACACACTACTGATAACACCGACTCGTTACTTTATTTTTGGAGACCACGTATACTACTGGTCATATATCCAACTTGCCTTCTATTTTAGTCCAGGACTTATTGCTTTTTATTCATTATTTTGGACTTGTTATTTATTAATCATCATTTCGGGCTATTTGCATTTTATTGTTACATTTTGTGATTTTATTAACTTAATCAGTGTTCTTCCTGGGGTTGTATTTTGGTGGACCACAGGGAATACGGCACTCTATCTACTTACGGCCCACAGCGTCACGTTACTTTACGACCCACAGCGCCACACACACCGACTCTTCCTCTTCTTCTCGCCAACATTCCCTCACCCCGTTCGTTAACAACACAACAGCGGATACGGCTCCAGCAACATCATCAACGACACAACATCGTCACATACGATCACGTCAAATACCAACACGAAAACCGTTGTGATATTAATATGCAAAGCAGGAAAGTTGAAATGCTAATAGACATTACCCTCACCTACCTGCCATTAATTTTACAAGAGTAATCGTTCCTGATCGGAGAACTCTTACTTCCGGTTGCGACTGTTAACCGTTGAGAAGTAGGTATGAACAATTTATTTCAACCGTAATTCAAATACGCTTCCAGAATTCTTAGATATTGTTACTATATAACTATTTAATAGTATATTTTGATTGATCCATAATATGATACTTATTGAAAAGATAACTATTCACATGTGTCTTTCATTGAGTTAGTTGTCATACAAAAGAGTAGTAAGTCGTAAAGGGAACGGGAACGGGGGGGGGGGGGGGGGGTTTTGTATTAGTATATGGGCTGAATTAAGATGATGGTTACTAGGCAGAAATTCTGCCCCGATTTTAAGAGGCATTTTGTTTTTAAAATGACTTAAAATCGGGACAGCAATTTTTCACAGAAAAAAACTGAGCTCACCTGAACCGAAGGTTCGAGTGAGTTTTTCTGATCACCTTTTGTCCGTCGTCTGTCTGTCCGTAAACGTGTCACATTTTCGACTTCTCCTCCAAAACCGCTGAAGAGATTAGTATATGGGCTGAATTAAGATGATGGTTACTAGGCAGAAATTCTGCCCCGATTTTAAGAGGCATTTTGTTTTTAAAATGACTTAAAATCGGGACAGCAATTCTGACTAGATTGTTACATCTTTTTTTCACAGAAAAAAACTGAGCTCACCCGAACCGAAGGTTCGAGTGAGTTTTTCTGATCACCTTTTGTCCGTCGTCTGTCTGTCCGTAAACGTGTCACATTTTCGACTTCTCCTCCAAAACCGCTGAAGAGATTTTGATGAAACATTATAGGAAGTAAGTACTCAAGGTTCTCTACCAAATTTGTTCATTTCGGAACGATCGGCCTAGGGGTGGGGCAAAAGAGGCCCAGTGGTTACCCCTCTTTAAAAATCTTCTCCTCCAGAACCGCTGCATGAATTGACAAACTAACTGTAACTGAGTGATCTACATAGATGTATGATTCAATTTCGTTGAAATCGGAAAATAAATTATTGATGTCTTTTTAGACTTTGTAATTTTCATTTATTTTTGTATGATTTCTTTGATTTTATCTCCTATTATTCGTTATGATGCATTTTTTTTTTATATGTTTTACCTGTGGTTTTGGTAGATAAATGCTTTCCTGAAAGAATTTTGCTGAAATTAAATTTTTTATTTAATTTTTTTTATTTTTTAAGACTGCAATGGGCCTCTTGTTTAATGTTGAATACGTCTAAAATACACTTTGTGTTTTTCTGGCATATTTCAGTGCATTTAGCCGAAGGGCAGGTGTTGATTATACATGCGCTACAGTGATCTGGCAATGATTTAAATGGAAAGTCGTATTACATATGTTGTTACATACTGGGATTAATTTTTAAAAAATTAATATCTGTCAACATATGTTAAATTAAAATACATTTTATAAATAACTTAACTTCCAATGTAACGCGCATGTCATATATGTGAAAATGAGTAATGATTCCTTTAGAATAAATACTTGGTAAATCTTACCTAGCGTAAGTATGTTATTGATTGAATTAACGTTAGTTTTGATAAAATATTTGAACGAAAAAAGCAGTAAACATCTTGCCATGAGTTATGTATACCTTTATTTCATATTGTCTGTTTCCCAGGAACTAGCAGTATGGACATCGACTTATACTGGCAGTGTGATAAATCATTGAGAAAAAGTTTGGAAACCATCTTTGGTCAACAACTCTACTGTGACGTCTTATTTACACTTCCGGATGGGTTCATTGGTGCACATCAAGTTATTTTAGCAAGTCGAAGTCCAGTGTTTGCACGGATGATTTCAAAGACCAGAAGCTACGTTTCAGTTTCAATATCTGACGTTGAAGCAGATGTGTTCAAGTTATTCCTCAGGTATATGTATAGTTCGTTTGCTCTCCATATTGAAAGTCGGGTCTGAAATATTTCCAAGAATATACATAATCATAATCTTTATTTTGCGACAATGGTTTTAGTAGACCATTCCCTGCTTGTTCCAGATTATTCAGTTGTATCAGAGTAGTTTGCACTCATAGCACGTGACATCGAGATATCATGTGTCAGTTCCTCTGTGAGAGAAACAGTAAATAAGGGGGTGTATGTAGAAAATGTAATGCTAGCTATGGTCTTTAATTTGGCATTAATCGACGACGTCCTGTCAATTAACAATGACAATTTTCATACATATGTCAATGCAATATATATCCCCATGGACTAGATAATTAAATACAGAATAGAATCAAGCACACAGGCTTCGTACTTGGACATTTTACTTACTATAGATACAGACTGAAAATGAACAATTAGGCTATTCGACAAAGGGGGCGATTGCGTTTCCCTATTGTCAATTTGTTTCACGTTTAAGAAGTAATGTACTGCAGATAGTGTTTATATCTCGTAAATTATCCGATATGTCAGGGCGAGTTCGAAATATGAAAATTTTATATTCAGAGGCAAATTACTTACTGGTAAGGTAGGTTATTTTCACAGAGATATCGAAAATCGTGTTTAACGTTCCAAATTTTTATGGTCGGCATTATAACCTTGTTTGCAATATTACTGTTTCACTAAATTAAATTTTGAATTACTTGTTGAGTTGTCTGCTCTAATAGATCATTTTCGAGTTCTTAAGTAATCCGGTTTTGGATCCGGATTTTTCTTGCGCCGCTTCAACTTTGTTATGCTTAGCTATTTCCGGTATGTGTCTTCGCGTCAATCAAAAAATAAAATGCTTTATTTCATACAATTCATCAAAATGTCACAATGTTTCATTTCTGGTGTAGAGTTCAGACGTAAACCTCAATTTGGTTTTCACTTAAATGGACTAGTGACAATAATCTGACCTTCAGATATAACTGCGTCTTATATCTTGATCGAAGGCAAAGGCACATACCGTAAATCTCCAAGCATAAAAAAAAATGAATTGGCGCATGAAAAATCCGGATCCAAAAACGGACTACGTAAGAACTCGAAAATGGTCTATTGTGTGATGATTATTCCTCACTTATTTCATTTGAATATCACTGTGGTCAACAGGAGATGCTTACTCCTCCTCGGTACCTGTTTTGTCTTCTGGATTTTCAGAGGTCCATGTTTTCCCAATGTTCACAAGATTTGTGTATTTGTCCCGAAGATATATATTTTGGTATCTGTGATTTTATATGAATACCATGTTTGAACAGAATTATATTAAACCTTCCCTGCAATGGCGTCAGCTCATAGCAAAGGCCGAAATCTGTAGCACTTCACCTCCAAATGCTCACATCTCCATATAATTGAAAAAATATTTGGTCGGATGTAAAACAAAAAGATATTGAGTGTAATGATAAATGTTCATTCTTTATCTATTGTAGATATTTATACACAGACAAAGTGGATATCACCGACGAAAATTTTGCCGATTTGCTATATTTAGCCGAGAAGTACTTGACTGATGGCTTGAAAAAATTGTGTGTAGAATACATGTTCCAGTCGTTGGATATAAATAATGTTTTGTATTACTTTGGGCTCTCCTATTTTTACAATATTAAGTCCCTGTTTGTGGAAACACATAGAATAATAAAGTATTATTTATCTCTTCTACTCAACTGTGACGTATTTCGACAACTTCCGGCGGAAGCACAGAAACTGATACGATACTTCTTTGACCCCATCTATCAAAGAAACGAATATATCACGAACACAGTAATAAATCTTCCTGACAACCATTTTCAGAATGGGAAACCGACCGAAAATTTTGATGAAGTATTTAGATTTGAACAACATTCTGGCAAATGGCAACAAGATAATGAAACAGATGCCATTGGTTTTGAAACCGATACCGAACTTCATCTCGGGGGTGTTCTAATGTACGGTTGTCAAACTGAACACGAACAAGAAAACGAAGAATGTCATGTGTTTGTTCGAGTTATCGACAACAACGATACTGAAATCCTCAAAATCAGGACAATTTTATCTTCTCCATTGCGTGGAAATAGAAATATTTATTCCGTTCAGTTCCCTGAACCTGTTGTGATTTATCCGGACAGAAAATATGTTGTCGTAACCAGTATGAAAGTACCATACACTTATAAAGGCTTTCATGGGAAGTGTCAACTGAATTATGGCAATATTAATATCTATTTGTTTAATACACCCCTATCTACAAATGGAACGACCGTACAAAGGGGACAGATACCCGGGTTTCTATTACAGAAACTATATTCATGAAATACTGAACTAAGTGCAAAGGTTAGGTACGGTGTGCGTTCGGAGGATAATAAATGTTACAAGTTTTGTCACATGCCTTTAAATGCAGAAAATAGTAATGTGTTAAATGTTTGCTTACGAACCATGTCCTTTGTGCAGAGGCATAACATCGTACCTTTGTACAATATAATCCCTATTATGATAGTACATGCAGTGTGTCAAGTTATTTCAATCAATCTGTCAGAGACCATTTAAATAAAATGGTATTCTATTCATGAATTTTTACCCTGTCCATATTAATGGAATTGCTTTATGATGTCAGAACATTAAAAGTAGATTTGACATGTTTATCATGTAAAAGAAAGAAAATAAAAGGATCGTTGAGACATTTGATATGAATCTGAAAAGATTGTTGATGAGATGAAAAACACAAACACTCAGAGAAACGAGCAAGAAATATTAGCCATTATGTTAAAATGTTAGAATTGAATTCTATTTTTATGGGTTGTTATGTAAGAACAACCTATTATGAGTTTACTTCGACTTTTCATCGAGGGCTGTCCTGTTAGCAGTGAAGAGGCCATGGACTTTGCAATTGCACTTCATGTAAAATATAATCCAACTCAAGAATTCAACTTATACAGGAAAGTCTAATAGTTTGATGTAAATGAAATTAAATCTAGTTTGAATAATCATTAAATGAAATACCACATAATTCTACTTACTTTTGCCTTTCGAAATTATACAATACGATTTGTAGTTACCGGTAGGTTCAACAAAACGTCATTGATCTATTTATAAATATGGAATTCCACTATATAAGATTCCATTGATGTTGAGCCTGCCTTCAGAAACTGCAGTATCACTCCGCCATTCATCATATTGATATTGAAAGCTTCCACCATACAGCGATGTAAATAGAAATAATTACATATCGCTGATACCAACAAGAATTTTCTTTTGAACTGCCAAGAATATTTATGTTTTCTAGCCCATGGAAAAATGAAAATAAAAGCAGAATAGACGGGATATCATCGAGTAGGAGGCGCTTGTTATGCAAATGGCGCGTGAAATTCATTACGAATAAGTTCTGTTCCATTTTGAAAACTATCAAATTAACGTGTTTTTCACCTAATCGCTATACATAACCTGCCTTGATAAGATTCCCCGTACATATTTCCTTTATTTATACACACTATATGGTGACCACTTGCCTAACATAAACAGCGACTGCTCAATTTCAGCGGACGGTCACTTGTGTTCTGTGTGTATTGATATCGCGAAGGGAGGTAACTCGAACATTGAGTGTTACAACTTCCAGTTCTTGATTCTGCGGAAGTTGGGGAAAGTCGCCATGTCCATTGTCGGATGGTTACACAACAATTATCACAACTTTTGAAGTTAATCACAATTAGATTCGGGTGTATAAACCTAAACTTTTTGTGTAATCGGTCTGTTCATAATGGATTTCAAACAGAAATGATGTCTTCAACAAATAATAAAAAAAAACAAACAAACAAACAAAAAATAATAATAAAAAAGTTATATCCATTGCCATTGCCGAAAGCGTTGATGTAATAAGTGAAATTGGTGATAGGTCGTTTTGCTACATCGCGACTTTAGGCCCGAATTATGTTGATGAAAAATTATTTCTTTGAGAATAAACATGGGGTAAACTGTCTTTTTTCACCCCGCACAGTTCTTTATATTAATCGATACAAGATAGAGAACGTTGTTTGGTTGTTTATTTAGTCTAGGCAGAGTATATGTTCATGTACCACGGTAATAGCCCTAAATAGCATTGTTTAAGTTCGATATTACAAGAACTAAGATTTGTTTTCAATCACAACCATTGTTTGATATGAAAATAACAAAAATATTTTACCCAATGTCGTATTTGGTTCAAATTTAAGTAAGTTCCATAAATGCTCACGATTCATTTTGAAATGAGTGTTAATGCACGACAGACAATTTTTCAAGTTGGTGCGGAAGATAAAACAAATAAAATTTAGAATGTTGATTTTGAATTTATTTAGAGGCTTGAAAGCCTTTGGGGGGGGATCTACATTAATTTGTTTTATTTTCATTTCATATATGTTAAGTAAAATTGAAGAAGTACCCATCAATAATCAAAATCTCAAGTTCATTATAACACGACGAATTAGATGTGCAAATGGTCTCAACATGAAGAACAAATACGAATCCCAAACGAGATAAGACCAGGTATCCGGAAGGAGTCAGCGTCTTCTGCTGGCATGCCACACCCGTTGCAAATGTTCCATGGAAACCTTTCTAGTTCGATGAACGGGTCAAATTCGGTCAAGTTTGGTGATGAGGTCAAGTTCGGTGAAAAGCATGATTGGTGAAACGGAGTCACTGTCTGTGGCAGTGATCCAGAATACTATTTAATATCTCTGAGAGGGGGACTTCATAATGTTTAACAAGATCCCCGTATCGACCATAAAACTTCTTAAACGATGACTCCAAGCGTTCAACAACGTAACCTTGTGTAAGTAGTTTAATGGCCAGTCGTTTAGCTCTTAGAATAAAACATTCATAAGAAGAGCATGCCCTGGTATAAGGTATAAGTAGTAAAATGAAAACGCCACAGGCAGGAGAAGATTGAATATTACTACTTAGAAACGGGAAGTTTGTGATATGGAAACTTAAATCGTCTCGTTTGTCATAGAGGGATGTGTGAAGTTGACCGTCTTTTCCAATCGACAGGAGTAAATCTAGGTAAGAAGCAGATCTGTTGCTCTCTGTCGTCTCATTGATTTATAGCTCTAAAGGATACATCTGTACGAGGTAATTCTGAAATTCTGAATTATTTATGGACAGAACATCGTTGACCTGTAAGTAAAATTGAACCGAGATGCTAACTGTTTGTTTTCTTTGGAGAGCAGAGACTGTATAAATTCCGCTTCATATGAATTCAAAAATATGTCAGCCAAGAGAGGTGCACAATTGGTACCCATTAGTATGCCGACAATCTGTTGGAAAACTTCTCCCGCAAAAACCATGTTGATATTGTCTACTAGAAACCCCAGCATCTTGATAATTTCGTCTTCTGTGTACTTGTTATTTGAATCAGAGTGTTCCTTGACAAATTAAGGTTCTTCATGACCTAACACCAAATATTTATTATATCTGCGATTTCCATATTTGTATACAAAAGAGTTTTGTATAATAGATGTTAATCTGTTTTTGAGTTTTTGATGAGGGATTGTTGTGTAAAGGGTCGAAAAATCAAAAGATTGATGCTTGTAATATGTTTGAAATTTGGAGATTTTAAATGTTCCAACAATTTCTTTGAATTCTTTAGGATCCACATCTGATTGAATCCGCCTCTTGAGTAGGCCGTTATACAGTACTTATGAAGACCTTGTTTAATATGTGTTAGAAGTTTGGTAAGCAATATAGATAAAGGCTTGGTGGAACACTTAGATAACCTCGCAATGAATCGGTGTTTATATGGATTTTTGTGCATCTTCGGAATCCAATAAATATATGGCAATTCAAGCTCCGTGTCACTTGTGGGTATTCCAAACGAAGCGAGAACGGATTTATGATTATCTAATATTTCAGAGGTAGAGAAATCGGTTAGAGAGTATATAGGATTTCCAGGAAGTCTTTTTAGTCTAAGTTCCTAGAAGTAGTTTGAATCCCATGACTATTTTGCCAAAATAACTACCCATTTCAGTATTTGATTGTTTTATCTCTTGAGTACACGATAGAATGTTTACAATAAGATCATTTTCATGTTATAATATCCCATATCAGGCCTCAACCTCGGACCCTCTGGTTGCGGGATGATAATGGATATGATATGAAAATGCTAGTTTATTTATACTCATCATATGATCTGTGCGTTATGCAGCTTCACAACAGATTACATGAATATTTTATATGTAACTAGCGGCGATTTGATTAGTCAACGTGCGGCAAACTGAACTACGTACGCAGACTTCATTCATCTGAAAGTGGGTGATGACGTCACTTTGTGTTTGTGACTTTACTTGAATTTATGAAAATGGGGACAATAGAATAAAATGTGTAGATAATTTTTAAAACAATGTGGAATTGGCAATTTTGCTAAATTTAACATCATTCTGATAAAGTATGCTTAGTTTTTATTAATAATTTAAAATGTAGGTTAAATGACTGTATCAATATATAAGCAACATTCATAATATGATTTGCGCGCTTATTTCTTGGCAAGTATTTGACCAAGCTCGTACAATTTTGTCATCTTGACAGAAAGGAAACTATAGATTCCCATCTCGCAGTCAACATAAAATGCCGTTTAGATTGTATATGTTATATCATATGGTAAAAAGAATTTGTCACGAGTTCCCATTCACAGCGCGTTTATGATACTCGTTATGAATTTTTTGCTTTCTAGAGGCTCGCAAAATAAAAACTTAAAAAAACTCGTATGATAAATGTGATGTGAATGAAAACTCATAACATATCACATTACATATATATATATATATATATATATATATATATATATATATATAGAGAGAGAGAGAGAGAGAGAGAGAGAGAGAGAGAGAGAGAGAGAGAGAGAGAGAGAGAGAGGTGTTAATAACATGTACTTTGAATATTATAAACATAATACCAAAGTTATAATGCTCAAGACGATATCGTTTCTGTCAATTAGACTTCATCAGTTGAGCTCCAATTTGAAAAGTATATGTATTAAATATTATAAACATAATATGGAAGTTACAATACTCATGTGCGATTTAAAAGTTCATTTCCACAGCAATATGTGTACAAAATTTATATGATCATTTCATGTATTAATGACAAAGTCAACAAATTCCCATTATCATGTTTTAGTGTCCTAAGGGGAAAGGTTATCCGAAGTTCAGATAGGAAATGCCTTTGTAAGCTTCATATGTTATACATTGGTAACATATTTAACGCAAAATTATGTTAATGATCGTCTGCAACTGGCATTTAATACACACAATAAACGGTTCCAAATCATACGAGATTAATTTTTGCTCGGCTCAGCACGTTTAAAAGATTCAGGTTTGTAAATTGGTGACGTTTTACATAATGTGTACGCTTTAAAACAAAAGTTTTATCTATTACTAGAATGATCACCACGGTAAGTATTGAAATCATATTTCAAAACACACACACACACACACACACACACACACACACACACACACACATATATATATATATCTTTGAAATCAGCAGGAGTTTCAAAATAACAGGGTTATAGGAGTAATAAAGAAATTTAACTGCGGACACAACCTAATTTAAATGAAGTCGGGTTTCAAAATAACAGGGTCCAACATAAATGGATTCGAGTAACAGTATATATATATATAGTATATATATATATAATATTTATTTATACTGAATATATATTTAAGATTACAATATTATTATACTTTTCAATTCGTCTATGTAACAAAATGAAACAATCACATAGTATCAGGATATTTTATATCCATATATACAAATTAATTTATTGGCCAACTTATTGTTTAGATTGATTACTGTATATTTATTTATTGTTTACTGTTGTTTTATTTTTGTGTCAGTTAGCATTAGAACCCGTGCGCTGTGACATACATTTCAACCAGCTTATCTTGTTTCATTGTAAGCACTTTCAAGTCTGTATTCCTAAATGGATATTCATAAAATATGTATTAAATTTGTATTACCATTGCAACTTCGATTCAAAGCCGTACTGTAATTTTTGTGTGAGTTATTGGCCTTTGAATTCTGAATTTTTGCTTATCATTTTTTTTCTAGTAAGCATTCATGAAACCAGAATTAGACACGTTAGAAAATTTGTTGAAGTTAGTCTTAATGTGTTCCAGTTCGAGTGTCGATCCCGTTTTTTTTTCTTTTTAATGGAGTTCTACCTCTTTCGACTTTGATTCTCAAACCCAATGATATACAAGATGATTAGAACGTTCAGTTTATGTATATGTTTTTGAATTCAGGATGGACTTAAATAGTGTTAAACGCCTGCTTTTGCTCCAATTAATAGTGGCGATTATCATACCAACGTTTGGATACCAACCATTATCGGGAGAGGGGTGTGAGGCAGAAGTTAAGAAGGTTTGATACTTTTTTAAACAGATGCATTTCTATATGAACGCAAGTAGTTATAGGCAGCTCTCCGGTGCGCCATTTGAATTTTGCCGCCAGGGGGCGCTTTTTAACGGTTTTTGATGACGTCATCAGAATACTGGCTTCTGATTGGTCAATTCAAATGGCGCACCGGAGAGCCGCCTGTGACGTCACAACCGGAAGTGCGTCATACCGGAAGTGAGGTCATACCGGAAGTGCGTCATACCGGAAGTGAGGTCATGTTGTCATGGCAATAAGGAGAAAGAGCCAATCGTTGAGCTTGGAGGCGTGTCTATGACCGGAAGTGGAAGGTTGTGGGGGCGGCCATCTTGGCTAAGGAGCCAATGAGAGCCTTCGTTACAAGAGGTTTGGGTCACGAGAGGTCGCGAGAGGTCACGTGAGTTCACGAGAAGTCAACGGGAAGAGAGAGAAGATGGGTTTTTTCCAGTTTTGAGCTGAGAGTGAATCTATTTTTAGAACCGAAACTTTGGGTTTTTTCCAGTTTTGAGCTGAGAGTGAATCTATTTTTAGAACCGAAACTTTGGGTTTTTCCAGTTTTGAGCTGAGAGTGGATCTATTTTTAGAACCGAAACTTTGGGTTTTTCCAGGTTTGTGAAACTAGCAGTTGGTGGCGCCACCGTCGGTGAAACTAGTAGTTGGTGGCGCCACCGTCGTTGAGAGTTGTGTATCATGCGCATGCGCGAGAAGCGGTAGGCCGAGCCCATATCTGTGAGTTAGTCGTCAAGAGTCCTGTTTCAAGTGCGCAAGCGCGAGAAGTGGTAGGCCGAGCTCGACTCAAGCTTGTACTAAGACTTGTAGAGTAAAATAAAAATTCAAACACTCACCCTATGCTGGTAGTGGTTTTCTGACAATGTTGACTCTTCGAGCTTCGGATCGCAAATGAGCTCTCAGAGGTCTAACTGAACCTATACTCTAGTCATGTGACTTTTTTTTTGTTTCTATTTTTAGTGCATGAAAAATAATTTTGTTCTATCTAATAAAAAATGAAACACTCACCCTATGCCAATAGTAGTAGTTTTTTCTTATGATGTTGACTCCTCGAGCTCCGGATGCAAATGAGCTCTCAGAGGTCTAACTGAACCTATACTCTAGTCATGTGACTTTTTTGAGATAATTCTATTTTTAGTGCATAGAAAAAAAATAATCTTGTCCTATCTAATAAAAAATGAAACACTCACCCTATTCAATAGTAGTAGTGGATTTTTCTTATGATGTTAACACCTCGAGCTTCGGATCTTAAATGAGCTCTCAGAGGTTAACTGAACCTCTCTCTAGTCAACTTTTTTTGAGATAATTCTCTTTAGTGCATAGAAAATTAAAAAATGAAACACTCACCCTATGCTGATAGTACTTTTTTCTTATGATAAACACCTCGACTTCGGATCTCAAATGAGTTTTCACATATAACTGAACCTCTCTCTAGTCACATGACTCTATATTTAGACTTTTGAAGTGATACATCATAACATAAACATCCATAGAGTTTGTGATACTATTCTCAATCATAGTTTCTCAATGGTGTTTTTTACACACCTATAAACTCTTGTACCTTTGTGTCTACTTTGTACTAGTACTATGCTTACACTATAGGTGTACACCTTATACCCCAGATAAAATACATAAACAACAAAAATAATTTTGTTTTTTATGTTTTTAATGTTTTAATTTTCCCCATGAAAAAAGGAAATCAAACTGTATTTTCGCAGAGGGTTAGGGGCTTATCCCTCTGGAAAATGTACAATAATTGAAAGAAAAAAACTTAAACTGTCACTTCATTATGGAGACGGGGTGCCAGTTCCATCAAACGATACACCGTATCCCAAAGTCGGCTTCGGTCTGTTTCTTTTGTGCCATTGAGTAGCTCTCCAATCTGGGCAGTAGAATTTCTGTTTGTAGACGTCTCTAAATGCTTTAGGAATACTGGATTTCTCTAAACTTTCTTCAAATTTTTCCAAAATGTTCATTTCGTTCACCGTGTCTAGAGCCTCGTCAAAGTAGTGAAACATCATTGTGCCGTCATCATACATCATCAGGCAGGAATGTTGCTTTTGACTCGGATGATCAATCTCACAACCGTAACATTGAGTGTTGGCTACTTCGTACATCTTGTTTAATATGGCTTCTGCGTACACCATGTGCCATTGACTATCAATGGATTGACTGTAGCTCTGCTCCATGTTGTAGTTGATGTTGACGATAATAACTAGTGTAGTGGTCCACAAGCAAAAATTCATCTGGTCCGTTTCAAGTCTGAACTGCAGTTTTAATAGCTGCGTGAATCACGTGACATCCCATCTATTTTTAGTTGCTTGTACACAATTGTCTCTCGATCATGTCACGGGTTATACCGTAGATCTCCCAATAGATAGGATTTTGACGTAATGCACTTACATCTTCTGTAAAGGGTTTCTAATACACATAAGCGGTCTGCCGTAAAAATCTCATCATCAAACATATGATACACAATCCCTATAAAATGTGCAGGTGTTTTCACACCACGTACATAAGTATTCCAATCAGGAGTACATCGTATCTGATGTTTCATTTTTCTGCGTAATAGAGAACAGCAGATCATCCATACAGTTGCAATCATGATTTCTCTCTGTGTGCATTCTGATGGGATGTCAGTCTATGTCATACCCATCAGGTCACGTGATCCCTTGAATCGTATCTCTGTACTCGCTTCCCATTTCCCATGTTTTCTCTTATTTCTTTTCTCTCATTTCTTCTCTCTCTCCACATGTTCACCTTTCTCTCATTTCTTTGTCTCTCTCTCATTTCTTCTCTCTCTCCACATGTTCACCTTTCTCTTATTTCTGTTTTCTGTCTCTCTCTCATGCACACCCTCACCTTTTCTTTCTACTTTATATTGTTTTTAACTCATAAATAACTCATAAACAAGTCTATTCACTCAACATTTTATTACCCCGCTCAAACTAGAAGTAGTTCTTGGAGGATTAGGGCTGTCCCTCTAAGACTACGTACAATGATACCAAAAAGCAATATTAAATCATCAACAAAGAGTTTATTACGTCTCACTACTACGGTTGATCTTGCCCATACAGCGCGGAGCAAAAGAACGTCAGCTTTTGTCCTAGATCGGTCGGTTCGGATTCCTTGGCGTAATTAAACCCATACTTGTCGTGACTGACAGGACTGATACACGGTTGATTTAGGTACAGGTATGCGATATTGCTCTCTAAACCATCTCCAAACAAAACGATCGTTTAGTAAAGGATCAATGTTTCTTCTTCTTGGTCTAGGTTGAGGACTTAACGATTGAAATAAAACATGACTAGGGACACCTCGATGTCTTTGACGTAAATAATACACACAGTAATGTCCACAAACTTTGGTGCGAGGGTGTTGATACATCTGCTGATTATAAATCACTCGATCTGCATGGCGTTTCATAAACTGATAGATATCAGGATAGATCCATGGAGGTAGCCCATAAGAGTCAAAATATTCAGCAGTCTGTTGACCTATGAAATGAATGAGGCAACCCAATGCTCTCCTGGTTGATCGTGAGGATCTGTATTGACGATAAATGAATGTTTGCCATAAGGTAGATAGTCCGGTAAAACGTCTCTTGGGTATACTCCGCCGAACGAAGGTCCTACATAAGGGTCTCGTGATAAAATACTATTGAGTTGATGAGAGCATTCAAGCCTTGAATACTTTGCATGGTTTCAATAGTCTATAGCCACTTCTCTCTGTTTGTTGATTTCTAATACGTTATCAAATTCTCCCATAGACAAATGCAGTTCACACTCTCTGCTAAAGCTTGAGCAAATTGAAGTTCGATGCGTAAATTTCCTGTTTTTATCCAGTGTAACTTGCTCTGATCATTGTCTTGATCAGCTGTCAAATCAAAACACCACAAGGTAAACCCTCTTCTATAGTTGTCAATGGTCACGGAAGGGGCCCAGTCTTCTCCTAATCGACCTAATCCTTGATATAAGCTCAAGTATGAGCGCAAGTACAAGTTGTTTTCAAAGTCAGGTTCTAAAGGACGAGTGCAAAGACTTTCTCCATTGATACTAACATCCACTTTATTGACATTAAAATGTTTGAAAAAATAAAAAGGATTCTTTGTCGCATCCCCATTGAAAGCGGCATTGCTCACCATACCTACTACTATACGTTTTGGCATTTGACCTTGATACAAATGATCTGTAATCTTTGAACGTGTCCCAGCAGGAATGGTAAACGTTTTCACTTCTACACGTCTCAAGGGAAATTTTGCAGTACTGGTATTCATCTGTTCGTTCATCTGATTCAGTAAAGCTGCAATGGGTTTCACTTTACGTACCACTAGATACATTTGTAATATCTTCAAATAACCTAATTCACCTCCTCCACACATCATGTAAAAGGGTTCACGACTTCTATTAAACCTTAGGCGTACATCTATACCATTAGGTAGAAATCGTTTCTGTTCAAACAGATCCAAATGGAGACGATCCATCATATTAAAGGTTTTACTTTCACTGATACGTTCATGACGATCAGCTAATCCTGAGTTTTCTCGGCGACATCATCGGCAACTTGTCAAATCGTCCAGGTGATCCTTGTACCATAAACTGGTAGCACTAATCTGATATTTTAGCGTTTCGTTAGAAAAGGACAGCAACTTTTCGAGATAAGCTCGATAGGGATAGGTATCGGTTCCAGGAGTGATCACTTTTCCATTTAGATTACAATCGATCTCGGAAAACAAACTATGCATCAAATTGTTGACGGGAGTGATTTGAGTATCATTTGCTAGATCAGTTCCATCTTGTTTGACGATTTTAGCTTCTACGTACACATAGGTCTGGTTCAAATCCAAATACTCATCGCCTTGTCCTTTGATTTCAAACTCAATAGGAGCAGATTGTGTATTGACACTAGAAATGGGGTAATATTCCACCCATCTTCCTTCTTCTAAGGTTACATTGGTGGGAGGGACATTAAACAACTCTAAAGCTTCACTACTACACTCACAGGAATCTTTTTGCATCATCATCTTGTTAGTCAAAGATATCTTGCTCTCTTCCGACCTGTTTTAGATTTACTTGTAGAAGTAGACTGAAAGGGACGGCTCGTTCGTTTCTTTTTTATACTACTGTTCGTATGACTCGTTGTTCCTGTTCGTTTCTTGCCTGCTAAACGAGAAGCGACATGAGAGGGGGCACGAGCTAATGTTTTCTTAGGACCCGTCATTAAGTTGCTCACGGCTTCTTTTCCTCGTTGAACAAGAGCATTTTTCAATGAACGTTTATTTTGTATCACATCCATACCCGTATTCAAAGCAAATTTAGCTATATGAGGAATGGCTTTCGTCATGGTAGGTTTGAGAAAGTCTGACCAAATACCTTTGCCATATTGCATATCCGATGCTCTAGGACTAAATGCTCCTACGAGTGTATTGACGATATTCCCTGCAAGTCTTAATGGATTGATGATCCCACCTCTCTGAGGAGAGATCAGACCATGCGTTGTTCTCGTTAACGATTGAGTCAGTTTAGGGAAGAGAAGCCCATAGCCTTTTTGACGGGGTACCCCTTTATGAACGATGAGTGTCATAATGTGTCACTATCAATACAGTCCTTAGGAATGGATTCAAACGTAGGAACTTGAAGTCTTTATAGATTCAATGATTTGCTTTGGAAGGTAGTTTCATACTAGGATTAGGCATGATGTACCCCATACACCCACTTAACATAACCATCCAGAACTGACTATTGGCATCTTTCAAAGCCAAATGAACGACGCAAGCTATGATGATAGTAAACTCGGTAAGCCGAGTGTCTATCACTATCACTATAGTAAAGGCAAGAATGACTTGAACAAAGAATACAATTTCATTCCGAGGTATGTTTTCTCCACACCATTTCCAAGTAGTACTAGCCGTATGACTCACTCTATCGGGTGTTTGCTCGGTGGGCTCATTGTTAACTCTGATAGACACTCGGCTTACCGAGTCTACTGGTCGATCAAGTTGGATTTGGGGATCCATGAATCAAAAGTAGAAGGATATCCTTTCCAATGTACCTTCACTTCTTCTATAACACGATTTTTTCCTACACGCCTTTTTCTATGATCGAGAATCTCGTCGACTTCATAGACATCATCTGTTTTCACAACGGGTTGTAATTCAGATTCGTAAAACGTATCTTCCAATCGTTCTTGGTGATCATCCTGGATGTAATACACATAAGGATAACGATCAGGTACTCGTTTCTCGACCGTGAACAGTTCCGTGGTCCAGTTAGGTAAGTATCCCTTATCAAATGTACGCTTTACTTTACTGATACGTACGCGATCACCTGTATGAAACTTGGGCAATGGACGGTTTTTAGAAGGGGGTACCATATAAGGTCTCCCAGACTTCTAACACATTGGAAGGATTGACTTCTATGGGACTTCTACCGATACTACGATGATACGATTGATTATAAGCTTGAACAATCTGAGGTAGAACGTCAACATAACGACGTGAACGAGTATGAGTAAAATATCTCCACATGCGAGCTTTTAGGGTCCTTTGAAAGCGTTCTACAATACTAGCTTTTGTTTCTGTATTGTCTGTCGTAAAGAAATGAATATCATGAAACGTTTTGACGAAATTCACGATTCAAAAACTCCTTTCCTTTATCGGATTGTATACGAATAGGACGTCGTCCTTTAGCTTGTTTTAATACTGCTTGAAACCCTCGTACCATTTCTTTGGCAGATTTATTTTTCAAAGGGATGACCCAAGCATATTTAGATAGAACATCAATGACACATAAGAGAAACGTATACCCATCATTGTGTGTCTTGATGTTGGATACATCCGCTAAATCTAATTGCCATTGTTCATCCATATCGGTCACTCTCGTTTGGTTACGAGGAAACTTTCTCTTGATAGATTTATGAAGCGTATACGTGTCTTGTTCTTTCAACCATTGTTCTTCATTGACTTCATTTAGAGAAATGGGGTACTTTCGACGTTTCACTTCTCGATAGAGAGGTTGTACACCTGCATAACCACCCCGATTAGAAGGATCATAATAGACGGATGCTAATTTGGCATTTTGCGAAGATTTTGAGTTTTGAGCCATTCTGGAAGATGAGAACTCTTTTTAGATTTTTTAATGGTAGACCAGGCCGTAGGAGTCAATCTTTGCCAATCCTTCACCATTTTCTGACTAAGGGGGTGTCTTTGCAGAATCTTTTATGTCAGTAGAAGGAAGAGTAGGCATAGCGTCATAGAACCCTGTGTCATCTTCATCATCATTTTCCAGAGGTTTAGGGGGTACGCATAGCCTTTGGTTTTACAATAGGTTGATTCATCACTTTGATATAATTAGGGTTACGTATCCAATCACGAGGAACATTCGATTCACACTAATCCTTTTACAAAACTATCAAGTCCCGAGGGTTGATACCCTTTTCTAGGTTGTGTTCGTAAAGCATCAGTTACGAGATCGATCATATTGGTCCCAGGGACGGTCTTTCCTTTGTATTGTATTTGACCGTCTTTTTCCCATGTTAGTACATCAGAATGTTTCTTGAGATGTTTAAATAACAGAGGGACTTTTGGTTTTAATGGAGCAGTGACACTGGATGAAATAGCTGTCATAAGATCTTGATCATCAGAAGACATTTCAGTTTTAACATCATCTTTGACTTCTTTGACTTTATCTGTTTTCAGAGACCAAGGTCTCTCTTCTACAGGATGACGAGCTTGTTGTAGATACGTACGGTATCGATGAAGTTCTTGACCAAACTTGGCTACCTTAGCTTCAGGAGTCAAATCATCACGATCTACAATCGTATCTAATTCATTACCTAAACGCACCGAAGATGCTACTTGAGGTGTATGAGGCAAAGGATTTAAACTTCTTTCTCTCCATTGTTTGAGTTCTTCCATGGTCCTCTCGGGAACTAAGATCATTTTTCGTGTGCTCATGGTTATAGAATAGATTTTAAGACAGGAGAAGCTATGGCTCCTAGTAATGGCGCTAATAAGGGTAAGAAAGGTAACACACCACCCTGTTGATTCGTTAGAATTCGACGTCGTTGAGGGACAGTCAATTGAGGATGAACTAGTTTTCTTAAGACCCGTTTCTTTGAACCCAAGTGTTGTTTCTGGCGTTTTGTTAAAGGAATCACTCCTTTTAAGATGTTATACACCACTTCACAAATTTTCATGATCGTATCATCAGGGGCATACCGTAAGATCATCTTTTTAAACTCAATAGGATACTGCTTTTGTCCTAAGACTTTAATCAAAGCAGCATGAGATTCAAGCCCATGCTTACTTTTTCGTGGTGCCATGATGTCACTACAACTAAGTATTCTATACAAATGACTCAATACATGATCTGAGGTAGTTTTATAAACCTATATCAACATAGGATGTTGAAGTCGTTTATGATCTTGAAGTTCTTTACTCGTAGTAAAAAGAGCCCGACACCATAGACATTTGTAGCTATTCATATATGAAGTAGCCTGTGTCTTAGGCTGACTGGTGATAGGAGATCCAAAGGTAGAAGCAAACGAAGGTAAACGAGTAGACTTTGGAGTAGATGTAACATGTTTGTTCCGCTGAGATGATACATCTTTAGCAGTTAAAGGTTTTGGTAATAAGGGAAATAACAAAGACTGCTTGGGAGTATTAGTAAGAGTAGACTTCTTAGGTACATTCAGGGCCTGTAGGGACTGCTTTAGTCTTAGTAATAGAAGGTTGTTTCCGTTGTGTAATTTTGATATTAGGTCTACCAGGAAGACGTATAGGTTGTCCAAAGATAGATGTTGCAGTAGCAGAAGTTCCTGCTACAGGACTGTTGGTTACAGGTGGAGACGGTATTCGTGTAGGAGTAGCCTGATTTATTGTATTAGCTTCACGAATCTGTTTCAGATTTAGTCTTAGAATCAATGGTGGGTTCTTCGTCTTCTTCTTAGGACTCTTTTTCTTCTTAGGACTCTTCTTCTTCTTAGGACTCTTCTTCTTTTTAGGGCTCTGCTTCTCTGCTTAGGAGGGGGGTTTTTTTCTTTTTAGGTGCAGTGTTCTTCTTGAGACGACTAGCCCACTGTAACAGGGATCGAATGATTACCCCACCTAAGAACCCTGCCCCTCCTCGTTTTTAAGATAGCAGTTTTCTTAGCTTCTTCATCAGCTTTTGGGTCAGCAATGATTTTTAAATGATCAGCATTTCTCTGTATTAACGATGCTGTAGGTTTATTCACTGGAATGGTACCAGACAGAAGATTTTTAGCTCCCATACCAAACCATTTCAATAAAGCGTCTCTACCTAATTCTAACAGTTCTTGACGTCTGACGGGATCTTTCTCCAATTGTAATTTTCTTAGAGTAGTCACCAGTTTACCGGTGGCTTTAGGTAAAGGGATTCATGATTCTACGTTAACAGGAATACGAGAAATGACACCCTAGAGAAAGTGACTGTCTACTTATAAGGTGTATACAGCACTATTCCTCCCGTATACCAAGGATGAAACAGATCTGTTCTTAATCTTAGATTATCAGGGGTAAACGATGTGAGATCAATCAAGAGATAACCATGAGGACGATTTGTAGCATCGTGATAAGCATGGTTTAAACCTGGTAGGTCTAATTGACGTGATAAGCTGGTCACTTGAGATTTATCTCTAGGATTCTTAAACAGGACGAGATAATGAGCATTCAGACTTATGGTACGATATTGTTTAGCACGATCAAACAAGTTTTGAGTGATGTAGATCACACTTGTGTTTCGATGATGAGCTTTACGTGTAAAACCATTCTACGATAGAATCGAGAGCTTTACTACCCATCATATCATCAAAGACAAGTAGGTGACGACGAGTTGGATCAGAAACTAAGACTTCGTCATCCTCAGGTATATTTTGAACGAAGTGAACTTGATGTTCCCGTTGTAAGATTTCATAAGCAGGTTGCCATTCACGATAACACCATACAATTTTGTCGGGAGGGGAATGAATCCATTGATCCTTCCATTCTATCAACTGTTTTACAAATACAGTTTTTCCCTGATTTGGTAGGTCCCGCCACAACCATGGTAAATTCATGCTTTAATTGTATCGTATCGGGAGATATGGACTGATAGTAAGCCATTTTAATACTAGTTATGAAACTGAGAGATGTAGTATTATATACATGGTCACTTCAGTCATGTATTATATACATGGTCACTTGAGTAGTGTATGCATAAAACGTTCCGAGTAGTAGTAGTAGTAGGAGTCATGAAACAACTCATACTCCGAATAGACCTCTGACGTCATTGATTGCGTGCGCGTTCATAGTCTCTATATAAACCAGACATTTGATGTGACTCGGTATCAGTTCATCATCACCATGGACAGGTTTGGAGATATTCCAAGTGAAACAGATTTTGTCAGAGGAATTCACAGGTGTTCGTCGCCGAAACGAAAAGTGACAGTAGTACGACCTACTCCCCGTCGGCCATCATTTTTAGACCGTCCGCCGCCACCGCCACCTTGTAGCTTTAGGGTAGGGTACCACCCCCTAGACCTCCTGCACCCAGGGCTGTACCATCAGCACCTCCACTGCCTGAGCTGCAGTATACCATGGCTCAGGCAGATTTGAGACTTCTGAGGCTGCAGGAGCAGGAAATTAGACGACTGATAAAGGAAAAAGAAGTGCAAGTCAGTCAGTTGCGACGTCTGATGGACGGGGAATAGGGTTTTTTAAACCCGAAAAAACAAACGGCCCTTTTCAGGGCCACCTAACTTACACGAAAAGAAACCTTAACTGAAACTATGCAGTTTTTGTGTTGTGTTATACTATAGTGGTAAGTCTAGTAGTAAGTAAGTTAATTCTTTTTACTTGATTGAACAACTTTTATGAGATAGAAATCAATTCTAAAAATAGTAACATTAAACACTTGAGAAAAAGTTTAGTTAGAGATAAAAAAATTCAAAACGAGGCAATTCTAAAAATAGTAACATTAAACACTTGAGAATAACTTCAGTTAGACTACTGAGAGCTCATTTGGCAGCCGAAGCTCGAAGAGTCAACATCGTCAGAAAAAACTCTCTCTGGGGTGAGTGTTTAATTTTTTATTTTATATACAGTAGTACAAGAAATATAAAAACTTGTTGAAACGATGTAAGTGAACAACTTCATACTTTACACTTTACTACTTGTGTCACTTTGTCACTTGTGTCACGTTGAGACTTCATAACTAAGAACGGTACACACGTTGCAAACTTTGAGAACGACACAAACTACTTGTGTCACTTTGTCACTTGTGTCACTTTGAGACTTCATAACTTAGAACGTTGCACACGTTGCAAACTTTGAAACATGAGAACGGTACACACTTGATCACTTTGACAAACTTTGAGAACGACACAAACACTTGATCACTTTGACAAACTTTGAAACATGAGAACGGTACACACTTGATCACTTTTGACAAACTTTGAGTACGTTACACACTTTCATGTTCTATGGTTCTCACTCCAGCCGTGAGATTAGTCAGTCCCATGATTCCATACCCAAGATGGCTACCCTTCCTATACTTTCTATTTCACTACCCACCCTCACCCTCCCTCTCTGGTTAAGTGTATACACCCCATATAGAGTCATCGGCCCTTTTGTTCCACCCCTATAGTCTATACAGAGTAATCGCCCTTTGTTTCATGTATACAGTCTATACAGAGTGATCTCCCTTTGCCCCATCTCTATAGTCTATACAGAGTAATCTCCCTTTGTTTCACCTATAAAGTCTATACAGAGTAATCTCCCTTTGTTTCACCTATACAGTCTATACAGAGTGATCTCCCTTTAGTCCTACTCATACAAGCTATACAGAGTAATCTCCCTTTGTTTCACCTGTAAAGTCTATACAGAGTGATCTCCCTTTGTACATACTCGTCACTCTACAAGCCTTAGTACAAGTCTTAGTTCAAGCTTGAATCGAGCTCGGCCTATCGCTTCTCGCGCATGCGCATGATACACAACTCTCAACGACGGTGGCGCCACCAACTACTAGTTTCACCGACGGTAGCGCCACCAACTGCTAGTTTCACAAACCTGGAAAAACCCAAAGTTTCGGTTCTAAAAATAGATTCACTCTCAGCTCAAAACTGGAAAAACCCATCTTCTCTCTCTCTCTTCCCGTTGACTTCTCGTGAATTCACGTGACCTCTCGCGACCTCTCGTGACCCCAACCTCTTGTAACGAAGGCTCTCATTGGCTCCTTAACCAAGATGGCCGCCCCACTACCTTCCACTTCCGGTCATAGACACGCCTCCAAGCTCAACGATTGGCTCTTTCTACTTATTGCTATGACAACATGACCTCACTTCAGGTATGACCTCACTTCCGGTATGACGCACTTCCGGTTATGACGTCACAGGCGGCTCTCCGGTGCGCATTTGAATTGACCAATCAGAAGCCAGTATTCTGATGACGTCATCAACAGCGCCACTGGTGGCGCCCCCTAGCGGCAAAATTCAAATGGCGCACCGGAGAGCTGCCTATAACTACTAACGCAACATTTGTAGGAGTTCAAGTATTTATATGATGTTTCTAATCGAATAGTTTCGAAAATATTTTTTTTCAAATAATATATATAAATATTTTATGTCCCGCAAAGGATATTTTACATATATAAAACTTGTGCTTTACAGTAAACTTTCGTCAGTGCTAAAAATAGTTCTTGAATGTACCTGGCCCGATGATACTTAGGCCGAACCAGACTAATTTGCGGACAGTCTGGTTTGTTTGTTTGTTTGGATGTTGATTTAGTCCATATTCACCAATGTACAAGCGAAGTGACCAATGGCTTCCGGAAAGAAACTGGCAAACTTTCTAACAAAAGCGTAAATCTTGCTTTAATACAGGAATTTCACCTTGTGGTTTATGATGTTAATCCCTTTGCATGAAATTCAAAATGATTATGAATGCTGCAGATTTCCCATGGTAACCAATGAAGAAGTAGGATATTTTTCAAGATTGTAGAGTTGCACAATGATCACATTATATATATATATATATATATATATATATATATATATATATATATATATATATATATATATATATATACATATATATATATATATATATATATATATATATTATGTGTATATGTGTGTGTGTGTGTGTGTGTGTTTGTTCTGTGATATCCGTGCTCTATAAAGTATGAGAATATTGATATTAACCAAAGTATATCACCATTTAAATGAGGTTACTCTTTATTAGACCGAATTGTACAGAAATGTCCATCTCTAAATCTCAATTATAAGATCATACAGGGTGGTTCGGAAACATTTCCCCATATTACCGTTCAATAAAAATATGCATACGCAACATTTCAAATTAAGGGATATGTCACCTTAAAGAGTGTTCAAGTACAATTCTGTTGCTACAAGTATATAGCTTTTAATTCAAACATATTACGTGTTATTCATGCAATCCACATTCTTAACTTTCAACATTTTGGAAATTTACCAGTTACACGTCACTCAGTTACATGTTTTAAATATCCACCATTTTTGTCTCCCGCTTACTGTACCCTGTCTGCGAAGTTTCAGGTCACATTTTTACATGTATCAAATGATATTCCTCTTATGTTAATTCTTATTGATTGTCTTCAATCATTAAGACTTTTGGAAATGTTAAGTATACGCTACGTGTGATTTAACAGTACCGATATGAATGCTCCGTTTTGGTAGTAAAACCAGATAATGCTATTTGTGATGCTTTCATTAATTACGTCAGTTTTTACCTCATAGATCTTGGGCTTATCTAGTCACAAATTTCAAAATAAATACATTCTTCAAATGATGTATCATTTTTAATTAACTTGTTTATGTGTGATGGTAAATATAAAGACTATGATGGAAACTGGAATACAAGGATCTTCAAATGAGTATATCATCGAAAACAACAACCAAAGGCACTTTGATAAAAAATTAAAAATTAAATATATTTCTGTCAATATTTGAATTAACATATCCTTTCTAAAACATTTAAGAAATATTACGATTATATTAATAGTTGAAAGAAAGCAAACGAAATGTTCCGTCGGACCAGTTAGCAAAAACATGGCTTCGAACTATGGACACCAATACAGATAAAAGAATAAGCAAAGAAGAAGTAGCGTCTTACATAAAAGATAATGGCGAAGGATTTGCCTTTTCCTATTTTTGGATAGGCGATAGTTTTGGGTCACCTGACAAGCTTGATTCCTGTGGTATGTATTTTACATAGTAATATTTACGCTGTAACATGGCTTTTCCTGTCCTTTGGAAGAGACAGTAAAAAACTGAGGTCCCGTGTTACAGTAGGTGTCGGAACATTTAAGAAAAATTCACTACTCAAAGATCATAAGTGCCGAGAATAGGAACAAATTTAAATTTAAAAATTTAAAGTCTCTATATGAGTGAAAGATTTTGACGTTAAACAAATATGCAACAACATCAAGGCTGTAACAACCAAAAAATGAGTACCACTCGTGTTACCTGTTAATCAATTTGAAACACCGTGGATAATGTGATATTAATTTCACTTTTTTTTCGAATGAGTTATGAAGTTAATATATTGCATGTGTGTGTGTGTGTTCAAAAGTTTTGATAAAATGCGATATAGGGGCATTTTAAGATCACCTTTAATTCAGCCCAGTGCATATGTTTGACAATCTTCATTTAGATAAGTTTTGTACAAAACCCGAGTCCCAACGTATTAAAGACAAATCAAAAGGCAACTGGATTGGATATCACTAGAAAGCTGTTTTGGGGCTAACAGAAAAAACGATTGATGTTCTAAGTGGAGAAAGATAAAACCTTAGTTCTCCACTGTCAACAGGACTCGGGTCCTGAATCAGGTCCACTAAGACCAATTGATTAAATGGAATGTAACATTCCTATTCCGATGATTTAAATGTTACGTAATGGAATGGCTGAGCTGCACTCGGTTCTAAGATGGAACCCTTTCGGTAGTCGAATATCCATAGTGAATATTCAGTGCTGCAATGTTTAATATTTACCTACCGACTGTTATTTCCTTCATTGCAAGTATATAGAACGACTGTATTCATATTTCACGTCGTCTCGTGACCCAAGCGTTTAACCGCTTTACTTTTTAGCGTAGGAATACATAACATTTTAGAATTCCTTCCCATGACCATGCATTTGTCGGACAAATCTTCTCTGAACATATGAATGAATCAATAAAGAATAAAATAACGCACATTCATTTCGTATTTTTATTTAACCTTAAAAGCCATTCGGTACTACAAAACAAACAAAAATCACAGAAAGAAATCGAATACACAAGACTAGGCCTGCATCCGTACATGTCCATATTGCGATAGATCTGGGTCATGATATGAAAAGAAACACAGGCCAAAGAAATGAAAATTCGCTTCGTAGTTTCGTTGCTTGTACGTTGAACAGATAAAAGGAGAGTTAGGTCTTGTGCAATTTTGTCAAGCATCTCTTATAAACAGCTTGCTTTGCCGTCACCATATATTCCTGTCAGAGACAATTCGTCACTCGTATCGTGTGAAATCGGCTCTCATTTCACCTCAGATCTTATAATTGCTAGGCTACTTCCCAGGTCCATCTTGTTTTTCACAACCTGTAATGTTAATGCCGGGCATAAGTAGTGTTCATAGGTTTCTAAGTAAATTGATGGGATACTCTATGTTATATAGTTAGACCTATCGTGTTTGCATTATTAAATATTTTATCAGCTGGTAAATACTGAAGTCTGAATTGACCTACATAACAACATATGGACCTATTATACTTTATAGCCTAAGCCTACACGGATTTTTCATAACGAAGGTGTCGATAATTATCTTTTAAACAGACAAATAAAAATTTGTTTTTTCACAACATAATCTGCATTTGTCTTGATTCAATTGATTTCAAGGATTTGCTAGTGGACTAACTTATATACTGAAATACTTACGAAAACATCACCGATACGGAATTTCCCAGCTGATTCAGCGATTGGTAAAAATGTCAAGTACAGTAGAATGGCTACCTCCAGTTGTCATGAACGAATTTTAACAGTCACACTCAAACGTTCTGTGGTATATTCCACTGATAAAATATCAGAATTCAAACGGAAATTTGTTGTAAACAACGATCATCTGTTGCTATACAAATCGCACATGGTAGGCCTATCAGCCATTTGCACACGGCCCATTCGGGCAATTCTAACCCACCACTACTAAATCGTCGAATATCAATAATCGCGAACTAGATCTGAGAATAAGTATTCAAAATTGTTCATATTACTAGTTTCTTTCAAAATGATACAAAAAAAGAAATAAAACCTTAATTTCATTTAGTATTTGCGATCAGAAAAGAGAACTACTTCTCATGTCAAAACTACGTCATATGAAAACACCCCCCCCCCCCGCGAAGTCAGTTTAGTATCCTGTGGACTACAGTGTCACTGAAAAATGGTAATGTATATAAATATAAGGATTGTTTTTCTATTTTTTGAACATCATCGGGGTATAAAAGCAATTGCTCATGGAAAAAATCATTGTGCACACTTAATTGCTTTTATACCCCGATGATGTTCAAAAAATGAAAAACAATCCTTAATTGTGCTATAATTGTACCCTAATTTCTCTACCACATACACCTTCTGATCCTTTGTCATATTCAAATGAATGATATGTTATCTTTCTTACTAAGATCAATTTCTCATGTACGGTACCCTGTAATTGCTATCAAAACATTATTTTTTGTGAGTGCATAAACTGTCGAATGTTTAAGACATGAGAGCCAGACAGTAGGTGCCAGAGGTCAGACTATATATATATATATATATATATATATATATATATATATATAATATTTATATATATATATATATATATATATATATATATATATATATATATATTCAAAAAGAGGTTGAAAATATCAGATTTCCTTCCTCAATAAGATCTTTGACAGTCGATGTATTATTTTTAGATTTAGCTCTTGTAAGTATTGAAGAAGGAAATACAAACAAATGTGATACTTTAAACCTTTTTTGGAACTATTTTACTCTGTGCAAAGGAACATGTAACATGTAAATTTTGACATATATAAATTGTGTGTATAAATGAAAATAATGAACTTAAAAACCCAAAGAAATATGTTTCTACTTTAAATTTGATAGAACATATCTCACATATTTATATAGATATAAAAGCATTAGAAAAAAAGTTTGATACAAGTATATATAAGAATTGTATATTAGTTATTGATTTTTTTCAGAACTTCGTTATGCCGAATTATACTTTCCATTGCGATACCTTGGCGGTACATAATCGTACATACAGACTGTTGTGTTTGGTTCGATTTATTTCAACAATAAACAATACAGGTTGTAATTATTTTATCTTATGTATTGTTTTAGTAATGAAGTTGTCGATGAATATTTACCCCCCCCCCACCCCCTGTATGTATTGTCGTGGGAATGTCTTTGACCTTTCTTGACCTGGAGTTCAAATCTTAGGTAATATTTCCGTAGCATAAATACATTGAAACAACACTGGTGAGTCATGTCAGTTAAAGCTAGTTTTCTCAATTAAAGCTTAAGCCTAGTGTTTTTTCTCATTAATTCACATTAACCCAGAAAACTAGATTTATTGAATATTAATGTGATTTTGGCGCCGTTAAACCTTATGGCACAGGGAGCTCTAGGGAAATACTGTAACTTTGGTTACATTTCGAACAATATAAAAATAGAAATTTATTTCACAGGTAAAATTGATTTTCTTCAGAGATTCAAGGAAAGCTTTCATGGGAAATATGTCTGACAATATTGCCAGAAAGAACTCAGAAGCTAGTGACATAATTCAATATGAAGAAAGTATGCTGAAATTAAATTGTTCTTCACACTCCACATCAAGGAGACAGTCACTCTGCTGATTTAAAACCCATCTCTCTCTGTCTATCTGTCTCTCTGAAAAGAAATATGATGAAACATATAAGAGTAAAGTTCGCACAAAAATAATGATAATAGTATGTTGTCCGACGTTGACGGAAGAACAGTGAAACCTCGTCTAAAGCCCACCTCACTTGTTAGACCACCTCACATTTCAGACCAGAAATTTCCAGTCTCTTGATAAACATCTTATCAGTACAGAACATCACATAAACGACCACTTTAAAATGAAGTCTCTGTGAGTCAGTCAGCCAGTTAGGTGGTCGTATTAGCAAATTTTCACTATACAACTGAACATTTCGAAGCATCGATTCATTGGTGACTTTATTTAAATGTAAAACCGATAACAAGTATTTGTACTTAAATGATGATTTATCTATTAAACAAGAATTATAATTATTTTTTTATTTATATGTGTATTGTAATGATTGTTTAAAATTCGATTAATACATTGAAGAATGGGTGTTAAGAATGACTCACTGCTGAAGATGTCGGTGAATCGCACTTCCTTAAGCTAAGATAAAGATATAGTTGTGTATGGGTCACAACAGTAAGTAGCTTTTATCATTAGAGAAATATTATTAAAGCATACAGTCAAATCCATTTATACTGAACCCTGTTACAAATAAAAAATCTCAGATACCAAAGAATAAATCAATAGAATGTCCAGGACATAGATACAAATCCGGTAAAAATGGACAAACACGGGCCAAGAAACCAAGAGGTGGGATCAGGCGCCATGGAGGAGCAAACATCCCCTGTCGACCGGCCACACCCGCCGCAAGCCCACAGCCAAGTCCAATGAACTACGTGAGGAGTGAACAGAGCAATCGCAAACAAGACTACTACACCGACCGTAAAATTTGCTGAACGTTGACATTAAACGCGGTTTTCGATATCCCTGTGTCAATAATTTGTCAGTGAGTACTTTACCTCTGTATATGAAATCTTCATATGTTGTACAAGCACTGGCATATCGGATCATTTGTGAAATATAAACTCCATATACATTGAAATCCTACTATATTCGAAATGATTTTGATACCCCTGCCACATGACTTAATAACCATTATGACCAAGTTATTTTGAAACCCCTGTTTATTCGAAAGAAAAAAATTAATTCCCATTCAATTTCATTTTATCCAGGTGCGACTGTACTTTTATATAATTTCAAATACAAGATATTGGTAGCCAAATAGTTTATCTATTATTTGCGCAATAGAACTATCTATCCCCTTTCTTTCTAATTTAATCAAACGTTGTTTAGGGATCATAATTTGCACATGCGCAAAAAGTGATCACGTATGCAAATATCTCTGCACATGTGTGTTAGAATAACAGTAAAGATTTTGTCCGTTACACCGGTGGGTGTTACGATGTCAGTTTATTGAATTTCCGAATTTACTCACACCCTATTCTGTCACTTGACATATATTTTAAAACTTGCGGAAATACAAAAGCACTTTATTGTAACTTACATCTTCATTGTACTACATAGCTTTTTGAATTCAAATCGCAATATAGGACGCTGATCGACAAGAGAGAGGTAAGATTATTTTTCGTGATTTTTTTTTTTTTTTTTATCTTAAAATTTATGAATAATTCTTTCTAATTCTAAAGCGGTATAAGATTTTTTTTTATTGTTTTCACATTTTTACTACTTAGGTTGATATAAAATAACAAAAAAGAGATAAACACTGATATAAAAATTCTTAAATTCATATATATATTTTGTGAAAATTGCTTGAGAATCCCAGGTTTGGCACTTTTCTATCTGTATACAAATACTTAATTCATTGTTAATGAAGAATTCCTGCTATTCCAACAAACTTTTTCACCTTTTCCCCTCTGATTTTTCAAATGTTGGAATAGGAGGAATAAACCCATTGGACCTGATCTTTATCACAATATATATAGGAATATTATATTGTATGCCTGTGTATAGCTTTTGCTTGGTATTGTATATTAAGTACATATAGTAAAAGTAGGAAAAATTGAAATAACTCTTAATGCCTTATTAAGTTTAAACGTTATTTTGTTAACAACGATTAACGACGAAGTGGCTTCAACTTCTATTAATTGTGGCTCTAATGTTGGCATTAGTCGGAGGTGACTGTGAGAGGAATCCGCCGTACTCGGAGAAAACCCATGTGATTGACTTGGTATCCGCAGTACCATAGATTAATGACCTTACGGTAGACATTACAATGCGTCAAATGATGTGAATTATACCTAGGCTTAGGCCTGTAGTCCTAAATCCACAATGACGTCATTTCTTCGATGGAGATGTATAGTCCGTTTGCTCTTTATTGAATTTGGGGATTAGTCATTGTTTGCAAAACCTACATAATGTATATATCTAAAATGGTCATCATTGGTTTTTGAAGGTTATACATAACTAAAAAAGATTTTTAATTGCATTAAATCAATAATGAAAACACGTTTCCCATTACTAATAATGTACGATTTCTTTCTGATTTCAAGAAAAATAACGTTGGTGTAAACCCAATACATTGAACACCCATAATACAGAAAATATAAAGATTTTTCAAACCACACGGTTACGTAAAAATAGTCAAGGTTCCTGCTACTTATATGCGATACCCCTTGTGCATGAAAATATATAAATCCCTTGTTTTAATATGGTTTTGCCATAACATCTATGGAATTAAATGAATATACAATGTTTGCTTGTATGGAGATGGCACCAAATGCCGGTAAACGGCTTCAACTTTTGGCATATGCTCGGCACTTACGGCCATTGATCAGTGAGGGTACTTTAACGTGCCGACACCTACTGCGACACGGAACGTCGATTTTCACTGTCTCATCCGAAGGACAGGAAACCAACCTGCCGCCGGCTGGACTCGAATTCCCGACCACACGATCAAGAGTCGAGCGCGCTACCGAATGAGCCAGGCCGGCTCAAATTTATAACAATATATAAAAGATAAAATAAAGATTATGAAATCGATGTTTTATCCATAGGGAAATTTGGAATATACAGTACCTAATTTGTCATGCACTTAAATCATACAGACTGGTGAATGAGGAATCATCTCACAATTGCAAGTCAATATGAGTTTCAAGTGAACTTTGGTATGATGTTATACATATATAAAAATATCAGATACCAAAGTATAAATTTTAAGGATGTCCAGGATACAGATGCAAATCTGGTAAAATGGACAAACACGGACCTCTGGAAATCAAGAGGTGGGATCAGGTCCCCTGTTGACCGGTCACAATCGCCGTGAGTCCACAGTCACATCTAAATGAAATACGTGAGGAACGAATCCTCGTCACAGTTGGTATAGACGTCTCAACAACCGCCAACGAAAAGGCAACTCAACATTTCACTTAGTGAAACAGAGTAGTCGCAAACAAGATTATTATACCGACCGTAAAATATGAGGAACGTTGACATCAAACGCGGTTTTCAATATCCCAGTGTCAATAATTTGTCAGTGAGTAGTTTACAGCTGTATACACCCTGGCATATCGGATCATTTGAAAAATATAGACTCCATATGTGGGTGACTGTGGGATATTACTACATGTACTTCAATGTGGAAGATTTACGATGGGGAAGCCGAAATCGTCGCGTTTGTCGTAATGCTTAGTTGCCAATTTCCCGTCTTTGTCTATAGTAAGTAAAATGTCAAACTATGAAGCGTGTGTGCTTGATTTTGTCGTATCTTTAAGTTTTTGTTCGCTGGGATATATTCCATTGATGAATGTATGAAAATTGTCATTATGAATTGATAAAACGTCGTCGATATATCTAAAGGTCAAATTAAAGGACATCGCTAGCTTTTTCTTCTATAGATTAAATAGTTTCTGCTAATTTTATACCTTATATTGAGATGGATTGAGATGTCGTCAGCTATACATGTATGTAAAGTTCCACAATGTATCACACTGGCAATCAAGTTTGTCCTACCTGTCCTAACATGAGACCTAGGTTTGATTACTTCCTATTAGGTAAAATAATTTTTTATGATTTTATAAAATGAAATGATTTCAGTAATACATGTATTATTCATTATATTAACAATGTACATGGTGCAGACTAGGTACAAATCTTAAATTTAAAATTCTGGACCCGGTTGCACAACACATTGTTAAATCTAATCTATAGTTAGCCAATTGACTTCACGTTGAATTTAACTCACTGTTGTGTAACTGGGTCCTGATATTTATTTTTTTGGACAGTTAATGAAAATTAAAATAATTCTTTAATGATACAACCCGTGCAATGCTACTTTAATATATCCTAGAGTTTCTAATGGGGCTAATTCATGTACCACGTGATACCCAATAACGTTTATGCGGGACTATTGTTTCTATTAGTGATGGAATGACGCTAGCGGACGAAATCCCGCGGTAATGTCATTTCAGAGGGAAGATTTCGTAGAGTCACGTTCCTTCACCATTGGAGATACTAGTACCGCACAAACGTTATCAGTTATCACGTGGTACATGAATTATTCCCACTTGCAAACGACCTTCATCTACGTCTACATAATTCAGAAAAAAATTGATTGTTTTATCAACTATGCATCTGGCCACACGATCGTCTACAAAAAATTTTATTACAGTAAATGTGTAAAATGACTGTAAGCAAATAAAATTTTTGCATATTCACAATTCAGTTATGTATGGTAAAATTAAAATCATTGCCGCAAAATTTAAATTTAAGTGTATATTAGAAAAGTTAACAAAGTTGACCCCGATTTTAATGTAGAACAAACGGACTATATATATTTTTCGGAGATGTAACAATGATTACGTTGCACATACAGGAAAAAGGAAGGATGCAATCGATCTTCCGTTACGATTTAGTGTGTGCTGATAAAATGTCACTAATTTTAAGGAAAATTACAAGATTTGTATCATTATTATCGGACACTGGACTCTATTGTCAACGAACGTTCTAGAATTACACACAAACGAGAAATCTGGTGCCAGTCACATATTTACATACCGAAATACTCATTACAAGTCAATTTGTATTATTGTGACGATTTATACAATTTGTAGCATATGTAGGCTGCAAAACTGAATCAACATGAATTGTCGTCTGTGGTCGGCTATCCCTCTCATAATTTATGAGAAAATTTTAATATACATATCATTGATACTCAGCATTTGTCATTGTACTCCGAGTAGGAAGGCAACCGATTATAACTGCAGTTTGATTATTTCCAGACGATACTGGTTTATTTTTTATTAATTTCAAGTGGGATATCAATCTCTAACTCTCATTTTTAATCCTAACCACAGATCATGTTTCGTTGGGTTCCTACACACGGTTACAACATCCCAAAGGATGCTATCAGAGGAGGATACGAAGCGGACGGAAAGCCTCTCTTCGTTGCTAGGGCTATGTTCCAAGGAGACTGGACGCCTGGAAAAGCCGGATGTCATATTTCTGGGTGTCATTTTCCTTAAGGAGGAAAAGAATGTATTGCAAAAGACTACGAAGTCCTTGTCCTGGATGTATATGCCCCTGGGTTCTTGGAATGGAAACCTGGCAGTGGCGGAAACGTTCCTTATCCAGAATGTGCAATTTGTCTTCAATCATCGCATGCTTATTATATAGCACGTGCTTATTACAATGGAAGTTTAATTCCCGGCAGACTGCATACATCACATGAATGTGCTTACGTTTCTTATGGCGGACAGGAAATTGAAGTCAATGATTACGAAGTTCTCTGTCAAGTGAAATAGACATGGTCGTTATTTGATAAAAGGTTATTTGTTAATCGTTGGCTCCCAATAAATTATGCAAGAATATAGCTTATATTAAAATTTTCAATGTTTATCAGTATTTAAACTTTTAATGTAACAGGTTATATATTTCATGGTCAATGCAAATTCCCTTATGTAAAGTCATACATTTTGGTTTTTTCCTATGTGTTGTGTTTTCGTAAATGTTTGGTATATTTTGTATTCAAATATTTTTCTATTGTAAAAAGAAACACATGATTATAATTACAGCGGTTTTCAAATTTATGTTATTCATATCGAACTCGAACAATTTGAAGGTAAATTGTTGAAAAAACAAAGCATAAGAAATTGTAATACATTTCGGATTTTTCTTTTCTTCTTTTTAAGTATTTTCAAAAGCAAAATATCAAATGTATTTTATCTATATTAAACGATAAATTAAAGTGTCAAAAGAACGACTACATGTATCTTATCTCGATCTCTAAGACATTAAACGCTGAATCATTAACAGACGATGTTTTAAATTCATTTTTTGCATCCCAGTCAATCATCAATGAGAATTAACTCCCACAAATAACCACCACCTAACCATATACGTGACCGTATAACCCTAACTGCCAAAGACGAATATGACATTTTAGACCTCCTATATAGACACTACTAAGACCGTTGGCCCTGACCTGTTGACCTGTGAATTGTCTTTTCATTTCCTAAAGAATGGACGGTTGCTAACGTAATCCTAGTTTAAAATCAAAGTACTGATACGAGTTGATGGCAATCGTAAGTTTTAATGAGGTATAATACACTCGGTATACTGAATACTTTTTAATTTGGTAAAATTAGGTTTTACAAAAAATAACTAAAAATCGGGTCAGACATTTGGCCCATGGCTTATTTATTATGCAGCAAACTACATAGATCAGCGATATAATTATAAAATCATTTGCTTATAAACATCGTTTTATCGGTATTAAATTTCTATGCGACATGGCAGTACTATACCATTACGCTATACTTCCTATCAGTAGCCTTAAATCTCTAGGTCAATACGTGTAAATGTAAAACATTTTCCCCAACTTCAAAAACTGCCGCGAGTTTGTCATTACTTAAAATCACGTGAATGAGGAATGACGCAACTTCTATATCCAACTTCACAGACAGATCTTGCCAATACACATTAAGGGAAACTTGACCAAAACCCATTTGCATATTAATCGCGTGCAAGAATTGTTAACAGTCCAGTCGATCACTTTGAATGTCAATTCTATGACAAGGGTATGATGGTAAAAATAATTGAAAAGTAACTTTCCAAAGCAAATTTATAATATCTTAAAATTAATAAAGGATGCCCAACTGACCTTTAATAGCATATATTTCAACAAGTCTTGTAGACCTATATTTTTCAGCGAATTGTTGCTATATTTTCGTCATTTTAAAAAGCAAAAATATACGAATAAAAATGTGATTTGGAAATTTTAATCTTGAAGCTGAGTTTATGTTGCTGAAATGCATATTATATATATGTAATTTTGCGTCAATATAATGTGTTATTAATCCCATACTGCAGAATGTGCTTTGACTTGTTCCCAATAAACAACTTAGCATAACATAACTGTGTTGATGTTCCATCAAATCGTAAAAAACTGATTTCAAATTCGTAAATTAAAAGCTATCGCCCAATATCCCTATTATATTCAAAATAATTTGTTAAATAATGCATTCAATGGAAGCAAAGTAAATAGGGTAGTTTTCTCAAATTCAAATTTCAAATTGCAAATTCATTTTATTCACTCAAACCAATTAAATAGTACATGAGGTACAAATAATCATAATCATACAATACATGAGGTTTAAATAATCATAATCATACAATACATGAGGTTCAAATAATCATAATCATACAATACATGAGGTTCAAATAATCATAATCATACAATACATGAGGTTCAAATAATCATAATCATACAATACATGAGGTTCAAATAATCATAATCATACAATACATGAGGTTCAAATAATCATAATCATACAATACATGAGGTTCAAATAATCATAATCATACAATACATGAGGTTCAAATAATCATAATCATACAATACATGAGGTTCAAATAATCATAATCATACAATACATGAGGTACAAGTAATCATAATCATACAATACATGAGGTTCAAATAATCATAATCATACAATACATGAGGTTCAAATAATCATAATCATACAATACATGAGGTTCAAATAATCATAATCATACAATACATGAGGTACAAATAATCATAATCATACAATGCATGAGGTACAAATAATCATAATCATACAATACATGAGGTTCAAATAATCATAATCATACAATACATGAGGTACAAGTAATCATAACAATACAATACATGGGGTTCAAATAATCATAATCATACAATACATGAGGTTCAAATAATCATAATCATACAATACATGAGGTACAAAAATCATAATCATACAATACATGAGGTACAAAAAATCATAATCATACAATACAAAATTAAAGACAGAGGTACAAAAGAAGATGGTAAACTGGAAAAGGTAAGTATATCATATGTTATATACATGGGGTGTAATGGAATTCGATCAACCTACAATTCATGGAAGACAGACACACTCATATATTTTTAAAATGAATGCACACAAATTTTTCAACAACCTGACATTCGAATTTTTCTAAATTTCAGCAAATTTGATACTATTTGGACGAGTAGAATATTTATTTCGCAGATATATTTTCTGTGACATGGCAAAAATTTGCTTTCTGGAAAGTAGTGAAATTCGTCAGCAATATGTCCATTATTACACAGAGTACAGACACTTTCAGACAGGGGAATTCCAGTCCACCGCCCAGTTTCTGCTGGTAGGTGGTGGTTTGAAGTACGAAATTTCATAATTATTTTTCTATGCTTTGGATTTAAATCAGTTACATATATTTCACTTCCAAAGTCCTGTTTAGATAAAAATTTTGTGAATATGTCCTTAAGATGATTTATTTATGTCAGTAGACCATGTTTGTAAAATTGATCATGTAATGTTTGCTTCAGAGCATTTGTTATCCATTGTACATTTATTACGCATTGCTGTATCAAATATTTGATAAACCACACATAATTAAAATTCTTTTTATACAATCAGTCCACGGAATTTTAATAATTTCATTACAATATTGGTTAAAATAGTATTTATAAAGAATACTTGAAATTTTGGTTTCAGGACCTCAGAAAAGTTTTGGCCCAATAAGAAATCATTCTAGTGAAAATAGTAATAAACAATGGATAACGAATAGTCTCAACATATATCATATAATTTGGAATGGAGCTTTTCAAATTAAAATATGTAAAACAAATTTCAGATGTATTCTTTCAATATCAACCAAGGTCTCATAACCCCAAACATCACATCCATAAATTAAAACTGGTGTTACAACTTTGTCAAATAGATCAAGTTGACAACCCATTGGTAGCTTGTGAAGTCGCATGTTTTTAATAATACCGTACATGACTTTCTGAGCCTGTTCTAATAAATGTTTGATTTCTGTTTTGTAAAATATAGTTCCCAGGTATTTAAATTCTTTTACATTTTCAATGATTATTTCATTGTAGAAAAAAATTCTTTCTTTCTTCTCAACATTTTCCTGAACTTCCATTTTGTACAATAAATGTAGAAGTTATTTAGGGCATATCGTAAGTCATCAGCTGATTCTGAAAGAATGACAGTGTATAGAAGTTTTAAATACAAAAAATAACTCAGACTCAGTTGATGAGCTGACCACTTTGTAAGTCAACTACATTGTTTTCTACATAACACTGTTCTAGATCATTAAAATACATAGAAAACCAAAAAGGTGATATATTTTCACTTTAGTCCGATTACACAGAAATCTGATGACATATTATTTAATTTCACAAGAGATTTAATTCCTTTATACATATTTTTAATGTAATTAAATAATTTACCTTGGATACCATTAAATAGCATTTCCCCCAAAGACCGTCCCGCCATACAGTATAAAACGCTTGTTTAAAATCTATAAATGCACAAAATAATTTCGTTTTGGTTCGCAAAAGAGCGTTTGACAAACATTGCAGTGCATTTCTTATTTTGGGTAATGAGTTAACTTTTCTGGTAAAACCAAACGTTGTATTTGCAACTGAGGTAAAAACGTTACATTCGTCTCATGTCACTGTATCAATGTTAACCTTGCAAATAGTATCAATATTTCAATTCATTTAAATTAAGTTCAATACCATTCACGACTGAGTGGTCAATGTTATTACAGAATCATTCTGCTTTATTAGCACACCATAATTTCACACTTCAGTGGTTCACACCTGTAGATCTACTTGCAGGTACTTGTTTGTTACAATAATAATAAAAAAAACATATAGGATTATGTACATCCCACAGTACATTACGAAAATCTAGAATTTCAAAAATCCTGTAAAATTTCGAATACATGCACACTGGCTAATACATAGTCAGCCGTACTGCTATTCTTACACGTGGCACCACCGATATATTTATCATGACCCACTTGACTATTTACAATATATAAACCATTGTTTTCACGAAAACTCGTTAGCCTATATCTAAAATTATTAACAGACAAGTCCTTCACCTCTCAATCTGACAGAATTTGATAGCTTTCAAAAAAAAAAAAAGATCGGGATGCGTTTACGGGCAGGAGAATATCATCAGCATGGGTAACGTGCATTAAAAATTCGTCGGGTAAGTAATCATGCAGTTTACAAGTTTTAGTATTGAAATCGCCCAATAGGCAAACGTATTTACTATTATCTGATATACTGATCATTTCTTGTTCAATGCCAGTAAAACAATCATTAGAAGAGTATTTACTCGTATCGGGTGGAATATAAACAACGCCACAAATAAAATCTTCACAGGTATGAAGGAAACCTTTGCTTATCTTAAACCAAAAAAAAAAAAATCATTTACAATTTGTATTTAAAATTTGTACAAGTTTAACAATATCATCTCTAACAGCAATCATCATACCACCATATCTTATATTAGATAATTTACGTCTATTTTAGTGAATGTAACATAGCCGGGTATGTGTATATTATCCGAGTCATCAAGTTTGGCTTCAGTTAGACCAATTAAATCGTACTTTGATAAAATATCAGTGAACTCAACATAGTTCAAACGATTTCTTATACCACAGACATTAAGCAATAAAAAGTTAAGGGGATTATAAGACCTGCGCACCCCTATTATGCGCGTTCAGGTGTTGATCTTTCCTAGTCCTCTCCAGCTGGTTGTCTGTTGCTCGGGGTACCCTACTCCTCCAATTGTCTGGAATTTTCCATGCAGTACCAGACTGGACAGTGGGGTCTGGCGGATGTACTCCTTGCCATCAATAAAAAGAATATCACGCATGAGTTTTACCCGTTTTCGATCTTATTTTGCCTGTCTAAGGATAGGATACAGTTTCTTTCTTTTCTCCTCAATTTCGGGTGGGAAGTGCTCGTTTACTCAAACCATTGTTCCATTTAATCTACCAGCAGTGTTCTTCTATGTAAGTAAAGCCTTAGACAGAGATTGGCACTAAGGTCTTCTTTATAAATTTGAGAATATAGTAATAACTGGAAATTTACTTCTCAGGATAAAATGGTATCTTTCTATTCGCAAACAAAAAGTCGTTATTAATGGAAAGACAAACAATAAACAAAATAAACGTACATACGTCCGTACGCACGCACGCACGCACGCACGCACGTACGTACGTACGTACGTATGTATGTATGTATGTATGTATGTATGTATGTATGTATCTATGGCAGTATAGCGATTGGTCTAACCATTAATTTATTAATAACGATATTGAAACTAGAATCGAATAGCGAAAAATAGATATCATAGAAAATAAATATGAAAAGAACGATGGGATAAATTATTTAGAGATAGTTTTTGTTGGTCATAAATCTTTAATGTCCTTATTACAATACCGTGTAAAAAGCCTTTCAGCTTGTGTTATCCATGGTCAATCGGAATGAAACCTCTGCCTTTTGAAAGTCAACGTATGAAACATAATTTAAGTCAAATAAATAACATTGCCTTCGACAGATATAAACAGGATCAAGTTGTACAAATAATATTTCAACTGGAAGTTTGATAAAATATACCATATCACAGATATTAAGCATATCATAGTACTGTTAATCCGGAAATTTTTGCGGGATTTTATTTTCGCGACACCCAAACTCTAATATATTTTTGCAATTTCGAATACCCATTTTGCCATACTATTACCTTTTTTCATTACCAGATAATTTTTTTTTTCGCTACAAGCGAGAGCTCTCGCGAAATATTGCGTAAATAAAATCATCGCAAATAAACCAGTTATACATTATATCTAAGATTTAGTAACCCGACTGTCGATCTTCTTTTCGGTATTTTTATTTTATACTTTTTTTGCCTTTCCAGTGGAAATGTAACACAGTCATATAACATTGGTAAAATGGAGAATCTCTTTAAACAATACTATGTCCTAGTCAGTGACTCCTTTTCGCTAATCATATTTTAAATATACAATAATATTTTTACAAAACTCGAGAGTCTCGCATAAAAGTTTGTGTATGCGAGCGTGTGCGTATGTGTGCAGACAACAGTCAATATCTCGTCTGGTAACAGGTGACATCAGCTTGAATACATTTAGTATTACTCCGGATGCCGGCACCTGAACGAGGCCCTGAATTTCGCACTGGCAAATGCAAAGATCAATAAATCAACCGGCCGTAGAATGCATCCGAGTATGCCATAAATTATGTTCACAGTTTTAATTTCTTGGGTCCAGTCGTCAATAAACGAGCTATTTTTATGCATGAAGAACTTCACAAGTACAGCAATGTTTCCCGTTAGTCTGACTAAATCCTGAGCGAAGAAGGAAATCCCAAGGAAGAAAATAATTATGTTAACTTTCATATAGCTCGGCATTGCGCTTTGTGACATTGATTTTCGAACATGTTCTTGCTGGAGCAGCTTCATCATCAGTTTCATACTACTTATAAAAAGAATCAATGTCGGGATGAGGCTGTTCAAAGCTACATCCAAAATAGTTTCAACCAAAAAGAAATTGTCGAGTTTTGCAGTGTCTGTATATTCAAAATCAGAGTGAACACATCCTTCTATTACGTGTAAATATCCCGATGAATCTGGTTCCTGAATCCATAGTTTGGGCTCTAATTTAAGTTCCTTGAAGGATGTCAGGTTTTTCAACAAGGTCACAACCACTAGTACTGTAGCAGATACTACATAAAACTTCAAGGAACAGAATCGCCTTACAAACAACGGCTTTAAAATCAGAAAGCATCTCTGAAGCGACATGAAGGATTTCAGCCAAGTGGACAATGATATGAAGATATTTGGAACCATGGCATTCATTATTATGAACATGTGGCAAAACCTGTATTCAATATATCCGGAAAATTTTCCAAGAAGAAGAAGGGAGTAGTTCACTAGGCATGGACAGCATATAACAAACAAGTCTAGAATACTTATGCAAACTAACTCTTTCTGCACCGGGCCATTCATATGCCCTCTTTTAAATCCCAGGGTCAAGATAATTACTGCACTTAGACTCAGTAGTAGAAGCAATGGGCTAAAATAAACAATGTACACACGTTCCTGCTCAAGTAAAAACTGATCAAATCGTAAAAATTCAACGTTTGCTAATTTTGCTCTCGCAAGTGCCGTATTTAGTTCTCCGAGCGCAATGGAATTATTTGACGATTTGCTGAAAAACATACTTAAAATGTCACAAATGGACTGAATGTAAACTGCAGTCATTAAAAGAACAACGTCTATCACATCTGATATAGTTTGTTAAAATGGCAGAACATACTTGTAAGAAGATACACTCAGATTTAATCCTTCGTTTGAATTACGATTCCATTTAAATCAATGACCGATAAAAATGCGGCTTTGAAAATATTGAATAATGATAGAATGATAAACATCACTAACAAACATACATAATCTGGAAGTAAAGATTTCCTTTCGCAATCTTGGTTATCATCGTAACACCAAAGAGGCTCTGAATGAATTCTGACAACTGATCATATTTCTAAATGATTTTGCAAAAATCTTTAAAAACCTGATTCTTCCACGATCAATTTAAAAATGAAAGATCACATTTATAGAAAATTGAAACGGCAAATCTAGAATTCATCTGCCATACTAACAAGATATCTTTACAAAAAAGACACGACTATAGCTATAAATCATTTATGTAAAAACACTGGCTAAATCATGATAAGTATTGCATTGTATATATATATATATATATATATATATATATATATATATATATATATATATATATATATATATATATATATATATATATATATATATATATATATATATATATATATCACCATATGATCATATTATCATCTGTGTGTTATGCAGCTTCATAAGAGATTACATCAATATTTTATATGTAACACGTATAATAAAACCTAGCGGCGATTTTAAAATTTTGTTGTATTCAAGTCGGCAATTTTGCTAATTTCAACATCTGATAAAGTATGCTTAGATGTAAATAATAATTTAAAATGCAGGTTAAATGTTTTTATTCAAATATAAGCAATATTTAAAGTATGTTTTGTGCATTTATTTTTGCGCAAGTATCGACAGAAAGGAGAATATAGATTTTCATCCCCAGTGATCAGAAAACTCCGTTTTCATTGCATATGTTTGATCATATGATAAAAAGAATCTGTCACGAGTTTCCATTCATATAACATTTATGATACTTGTTAATATCAACTAAGGCATTGCCTTGAAGCGAGCACATCTATGTCATTGTAACATCGTAATGTAACATTAAATGCATTGGGTTAGGAAAACCAAGCGGTTTAAATTTATGTAGACAGTGTTTTGACTGCAGTGTATGTACAGCTCATTTTCTACCCCCTTACCATTACCATAATGTGCTCGCTTCATTCGCTTAAAATCATGCTGAAATTGTTGCCAAATTATAGGTAAGGCGTATTTGACATTGTTTTATTGGAACAATAAGATGTTGGTAAGCCGTCTAGGCTGTTACTAATCGGCTATTACGGGATCGGGCTGTAATATCTAGGCTGTTACTAATCCGGCTATTACGCGATCGGGCTATCCACAAATCCATTATACTCACCCACGTGTATAATTCAGATTAGGAATTTACGGCAGCCATGTTGTGGAGCCTCGTTTGCGATGTACCGGTTGAAACTTTTTGAACCCCATAGTACACACTAACCTGAATAATTCAGTCGTTATATTTCGCTCACATCGATCCCCACATTAACGCCTGAATCCATACACAATCAGAATGCTTCAACCGGAAGGAATTTTTACTGTGACGTCATAGTTGTTTACGCCAGAATTTTGTGACGTTGCATTGACTAGTTCGCAACACTCGAGTTTTTTTCAAATTACTGGAATAAGAAAGTTTTTATTTATCGTAAACTTACAACTGTAAACCTATAAATAATAGAGGGCGAAGGGTATAATTATATAAGGAAAACGACTGGGACAAAACAATCAATATTGATATACAATGACAAAAAGGAGATATACGTAGGTATTAAAATGCTTGAATTCATATATACATATATATATATATATATATATATATATATATATATATATATATATATATATATATATATATATATATATATATATATATATATATATATATATAGTGAACCCGCCTTACAACAACATTCATTATAACGGGATATTCGGTATCCGACAAGAATCGCTTGGGAACATAAAAAGTATACATTACAACGGAATATTCAGTATCCGACTCCGACATTAGATTCCGGGAACAAATGTACAAAACAGCATAGTAGAACCACCTGCTGATCCGGCTATTGATTTTCTTCACGGTTGAGATCACAGGTAAAAATAATTGTTTCAATAAAACAATTAAATTGTTCTCTAATCTGTACTGATAGGTGATGGCCTAGGTGTCAACGATTGGCGCTTGAATCATCCTTACCTGTACAGTAGGCAGTAGGCCTAATGTTTAGAAACCATCAGTAGGTTTCGTTAGAACTGAACCGACAGGAAGAGAAATACAAGCTGTGTACAAATTAAAAAAAGATTAATAAATAAATAAATAACAAATACATATAGTTGACAAATTCCTTTACGCAACATGACCGTGCCGATGTGGTTACAATGGCGAATCTTTAAATTACTTCAATCCTTGCGACATTTTAGTAAAACTTTATTTCTGAAACACACTTTTAGAATATTGTATCAGCAATCTCAGAGCTTTTCATTTAAGCAATTTATAATGAATTTAACTCGGAATCACGAGATATATTACATTCGGGCATTTTGTACATGATCCGTGCATTTCACGACATCACCGGTTTACGATATGCGACCGAAAAATATAATTGTGCATTGATGTTTACAATATTAACATAAATATGACAATTAAAATGTTGAAAATAGTATGAAATAAAATAATAAGATTTGTTGTTGTAAGTTTATTTATTTACATGTACATATATGCGTAAATGATACTCAAGGGAGCTAACTATGAAATGCCCACCACATCAAATTCATTACAGTGACAAATTCGATATAACGTCATTCCTACGTGGGAACAAACACGGTCGTTGTAAAGAGGGTTCACTGTATATATATATATATATATATATAATATATATATATATATATATATATATATATATATATATATATATATATATATATATATATATATGTATATATAAAAATTGTGTGAAAATTGCTTGAGAAACTAAGGTATGGCTCTTTTTTAATTGCAATTGATTAACTTTACTATTTGTGTATGAATACCACACTGAAGCTGAACTATATCACTTTTCACAAGTTATATAGGAATATAAGAATTTTATGACTGTGTATAACTCCAATTTATTATTGTACATCAAGTACATGTACAAGTAGTAAATAATGTAATCAGTTATATTTTACAAACGACGCCAAAACAATACTCAAGACGATAGTTTCTGTCAATAAAACTTCATCAGTTGAGCTATAAGAATATATAAATGTATATTTCCGAAAGACAAAGTGGTCTTTCAACAAACTGACGGCATTCCTATGGGAACCAGTTGTTCCCCTATATTTGCTGATCTGTTACTTCATTCATACGAAGCAGATTTCATTCAGAAACTAATTTGCCAGGGCATGTTCAGTACATGAACATTTCATATCATATGTAAACTACTCACTGACAAATTATTTACAGGGATATCGAAAACCGTGTTTGATGTCAACGTTCCACAAATTTTACGTTCGGTATAATAGTCTTGTTTGCGATTACCCTGTTTCACTAAGTGAAATGTTGAGTTGCCAGGGGATGCTTACTCATCTATGTCAGTTGATCCCACCTCTTCGTTTCCAGAGGTCCGTGTTTGTTCATTTTTACCAGATTTGTATCTATATCCTGGACATCCTATAGATTTATACTTGGGTATCTGAGATTTTTTTTATATCTATGATAAAATAATTGGCTGGTATCGAAATACCAGGTACTGGGTTTATGTAGACCCTCGGGGACTAAGACGTCCTCCAGCAGTAGAAAAAAAGTAGAAAAATTGATTTTTTTTTCGGTAAACACAGCTAATGTCCCTTTAATCGTTGACTATACAAAAAACAAAAAGAGTACTCAAAAAACAATGTCTTTCACTGCTCTTTTGTCTAATTTATTGTTGTCGTCTCAGACTGACCACAACTGCTATGCGGGGTCAAATGAGGGTTTTAAATCTCATCTGAAATACCCACGACTTTCACTTTGTATAAGAAGTATCATTACTACCATATCTATTAAATTATTTTGTAAGACCCTTGTAAGACCCTATACCAGAAATTAAACCTAGTACCTTCCATTTGTTAATCGAACACTCTCCAAATACACCACTACAAGCGGTCAGTCCACATTTTATGTATAAATGCATATACACAACATATCATGCAGACGGTGTCTGTAAATCATGGAAGGATCTGTCCAAAGAAAGATATAGCCAATAGACCTGTAGTACAAAGCGATAAATAAGATGCATGCTTCCTAACGTTATTTAACCGATTTCAAGTAGTAAGGTTTTTTTTATGTCTTGCTGCGACGAATGGGTGTAGGTGTTGTATGTCCAATGGTTACAGCGGTGACGTCAATTTTTGCGTTTAGCGCAATGTTTTGGATTTTGTAACAGGTTAACTTTCCAGTTGATATTTTTATATTTACTGATATTTGGCGTGGATGTTCATATGATGTCTATTATTGGTTTTGAAAAGTTAAATTATATCGTATATTCTCAAGATGTTTTTACAATTTTCTTTTTGCAAATATGATGTGTTCAGGCCAATGTGGGGGTTGTTTTGAGGGTAGTGTTAGAGTGCTGGTGGTTCCAACAGAAGTGCTTGTGGAGTCTAGCATCAATGTTCGGAATGCATCTGGGGAAATTTCCAAAAAGGAAAATACGCAATAGTTATGAGTCTTCGATGGCTTAAGAATATAAACAATCGGTAATGATCTACATTACCATCAAGTCGTTTTACGTATATATAAAGTTTCATTAAAATTTATTCACTTTATTTAAAATTCACGAATTTGTCAACACCGTGAATATAGCGAATGACTTCTAATGTAATGCAATGTTTTCAAACATGCACTCGCTGGAAATTACAACATAAATTTAATATGCATATAACTTTATTATACATATGATTTAAATACATGCAAAATACATTTGTAGTTTCTTTTACTCTTTATCCCTCTTCTATCTCTCACGCATTCTCTCTCTCTCTCTCTCTCTCTCTCTCTCTCTCTCTCTCTCTCTCTCTCTCTCTCTCTCTCTCTCTCTCTCTCTCATTATGATGACATTTTTTAGATTACATCTGTAATGTATATTGTTCATTTTGAGGAAGTGTATACCATTGTCAGTTTCGTTTTGCTGATTCCTAATCAATGACATACAATGTAAAGATCGGATGAGAATAGATAAGAGAGTTAAAAAATGTTCTCCAGTGTTCAGTCTAGTGTTATGTGCCATCTATATTTCTTGTAGCCATGTCTGTATTATTTTGAAAAAAGAAAAATATTTTATGGAGAGTCATTGAAATCTGCTAAAGACCGTGTAAATCATGTTGGTTCAAAAACGATAGCGGAAGACATCGTTTATATTCTTTTGTTTTGTTTTGTTTGTTTGTTTTTCTTTTTGCTAAGTCTCCAGATGCTCTACATATTGTATCGAATAAATTAAATAATTTTTGTTCCCTTTTAGGGTGACGGTAAATGTTTCTAAATCAACAGTTATAATTACCAAATTACAAAGTTCTCTGGAAAACAGTCTAAAAAATTGAATAAATAAATAAAACAAACACATACACATATATTACGTGGAATAAATACCTTTTGTCGCTTGAACTCTTGTCAGAGTGTATCTATTGTCAATAAGGATGCTGCTTGGATGTCATATAACTAGAATGGCGCCATCTCTATTTCTCTGTCACCCATACGCCATCCATGCTGATATATTGACGATCAGTAATATTAGAAGGAAAAACGGACAATAATATAAAAAAATATAATGACAAACTACAGACGGACAACATTATAAAAATATGACGACAAAAGTACAGGCGGACAACAATATAAAAATATGACGACAAAACTACAGACGGACAACAATATTAAATATAACCACAAAACTACAGACGAACACCAATATGAAATATGACCACAAAATACAGACGGACAACGATAAAAAAAAATGTGACATCAAAAGTACAAACAGACAACAACATTAATATGACCACAAAACTACAAACGAACAACAATATAAATATGACCACAAAACTACAGACGGACAACATTATAAAATATGATCACAAAACTACAGACGGACAACAATAAAAAATATGACGAAAAAACTACACGAACAATAATATAAAAACAATCTCAGATACCAAAATATAATTCTATAGGAAGTCCAGGATATAGATACAAATCTGGTAAAAAATGGACAAACACGGACCTTTGGAAATCAAGAGATGGGATCAGGTGCCATGGAGGAGTAAGGGTCACCTTTTGACCGATCTCACCCGCCATGAGTCCACAGTCAAATCCAAATGAAATACGTGAGGAACGAATCCTTGATACATTTGGTACAGACGTCTCTACAACCGCTATGGAACAGGCAACTCGATATTTTACTTAGTGAAACAGAGTAATTGCAAAAAAGACTAGTCCCATAACGACCGTAATATTTTCGGAACATTGACATCAAACCCAGTTTTCGCTATCTCTGTGTCAATAATTTATCTGTGAGTAGTTTACTTCTGTATATAAAACTATATATATATTATATAATGAACACGCCCTGGCATATCAAATCATTTGTGAAGTATAAACAAAATGTGTAGGAGATTGTGGAATATTACTACTTAAATGTGGAAAATTTACGATGGGAAAGCCGAAACGTCGCGTTTTTCGTATAGCTTAGTCTGTGTCTACAGTAAGTAAAATGTCTAAGTAAGAAGCATGTGTACTTTATTCAATATATCCAGAAAAGTATTTCTCCAGTGTTGGACAGCATATTACAAAAAAGTCTAGAATACTTAAACAAACTACCTCTTTCTGCATCGGGCCATTCAGATTACCTCTCTTGAATCCCACCGTCAAGATAATTACTGCACCCAGACTCACTGACACAGGCAACGGGCTAAAACAAATAATGTACACCGTTCCTGCTAAAGAAAAAAAGTTATCGATGAATTGAAAAGAGACATATCTGAACATCTTATTTGTGCATAGTAATATCTAAAATCGTGAACGGAATAGCGTCGATCACGTCTTTTATGATATCAGTAGTTCTCAGAACGGCAGAACAAGCAATAACTGACACCCACCTTTATTTTGCTGTGACAAAGCGACACCATAAAAATAACTAATAATGAAGTGATACTAGGTAAAACCAAAGACATGCGAAACAATTATGCTTATCTTTAATTTTTTATTACTGTATTGTATTACTTTAAAGTTTCATAACATATTAAATATAACATATGTAAAAAGAGTTTGATTTAACCATTGTCGATATGCTGAGGTGAGGTGAGAATAAATAAAAAAATATGATCTGTCATTTCTAAACGACATGAAATTGACTCAAACAACAACCAATCTGTTAAAATGTATGTACCGTATCAAAATGCAAGATCATTTTACGAAAATCGTCAAGAAAGTTGATGCTTCCACGATAAATGTTGAAATTGAAATATCACATTTAAAGGAAAAACTAAAGCGAAAAATGTGAAATTCAAATCTCATTTAACAAGTGATGCATTGGAAAAGGATACTATCAGAGTTATATAGCATGTATGTCGCATATTCTTTGGCGTATTGATCGATGGATAGTATAACAGGCATGATTATTTTACATCTGCTGATTTTCACTTCTTTTAAATTCAAATGTGTGACCGGTCGACAGTGGATGTTTACTCCTCCATGGCACCTGATCCCACCTATTGGTTTCAAGAGGTCCGTGTTTATCCATTTTTACCGGATTTGTATCTATGTCCTGGACATTCTAATGATTTATACTTTGGTATCTGAGATTTTTTATACTTTACTAGCTTATTCCCTTGAATTCGCTGCAAATGCCTATTTCATTGCAAAATGGTATATTCGTTGGTAGATTACTTCCCTGTGGGAGGGGCGTTCAACATCAGTCAATCGGAGCATTTCTAAATCGAGGATCGCCGAACACGCGACAAGTAAGCAAAACGATTGCGATGGCAGGGTCGCTTAGACGAACGGAGAACAACTACAGGATTTAAAAAAAAAGGCTCTCGCAGTAGCGAAAACAAACAATAATGAAAATGAAACAGTTACAGTGTACCATTGAGAGAGTTAGTAATATCCTGCTTCCCCTTGGTCATACCTATTTCCCTTTCCGCTTCGCCTTGGGAATATAGAACGGCACTGGGGAAATCAGAGTTTCCCAACTCCCTTAATAGTATACTTTAACTGTATAAGATTTAGTTTAGGAGTCTAGTCCAACAGCTAGCCTTTGTGGCTAGACGGTCGGTGTTTATATCCATGTACTGAATAAGCAACGGCGATCATGGTCAGCACCTCGATGGGTGACTGTGCGTTGTTATGTCCCCCCACCCCCATCAAAGTGCACGTTACAATAGACCCGCATATGGAGTTTATATTTCACAAATGATCCGATATGCCAGTGCTTGTACAACATATGAAGATTTCATATACAGAGGAAAACTACTCACTGACAAATTATTGACACAGGGATATCGAAAACCGCATTTAATGTCAACGTTCCGCAAATTTTACGGTCGGTATAATAGTCTTGTTTGCGATTACTCTGTTTACTAGGTGAAATTTTGAGTTGCCTTTTCTTTGGTAGTTGTTGAGACGTCTGTACCAATTGTGACGAGGATACACTCCTCATGTATTTCATTGGACTGTGGACTCATTGCGGGTGTGACCGGTCGACAGGGGATACTCTCCCTCCATGGCACCCGATCCCACCTCTTGGTTTCCAGAGGTCAGTGTTTGTCCATTTTACCAGATTTGTATCTATATCCTGGACATTCTATTGATTTAATTAGATAGTTGTCGAGCACGAAATATCTTTTCTTCAGATATACATGTACATTGTATATCCTATTAATGGACGCTGAGTATTACGTGATTTTGCTTCTTTGCCGCTTAGAAAATCATTATAATAAATGAATATTTAATGAATAAGAGAAACGATTTTCTGATAAATACAGCATTCTTCATAAACCTACCTAAAGTGCATAACTCATTTATAATTTGTATTGAAAAAAATTGAATTGATTTATAGACAGAGGGTTTGATAATTTCTATTCAATAACTTAAATCTCAAATTCCGATAATGAGTACATACTAGAATAAATAAATTTCGTCTTCAGTATCCACAAAGCATAAAGGACAATGGTGTTGGCAGTTTTGCGACGATTAACAACTTTTTTAATACTGGTTATATAATGTAAGTGTCAACAGATCGTAAACAAACGTCGTGAATGTTTCCATATTGGTATGTTACTCCAGTGTAAGTCCATCATCGTTATAAATAAGAAAGCCAGAAAGCAAATCTTATGTTTTTTTTTTAAAAATATTTTACTTAAGTAAGATGTATACAACAAAATAGAACAAAAATGACATATTCCAGAAATAGAGAAATATAGAAAAATATATAGAACTATGCTAATATCGTATAGAATATACGTGCTAATCAATTTCTTGTTCATATAAAATATTACATCTATTAATTTTATAAATATGCTGAACAAAAAGTATTACCTCAATCACCCCTGAATAACAATGGACTCTTCCGTACATAAATGACTTAGACCAATCCAAATGTATCTTCTGGGGCGAATCGGTTAAATAAACTATGTTCCGGTAAGCCAAGTCTCACAGGCAAGGCATATTCAAACTCTAAATAATGGGATAATGAAAAACACCTTTGTTTCAATTTGGTGAAAGAAATTCAAACAGAAAATCAGACAAACCTACAGGTCAACAAGAATTTACACATCTGAAATCGAGTATCACAGGAAAGACAAAATAGAATATATATTGATTCATTGAAAATAAATACATGTATAGAAAATCTCAGTGGAAAACGTGTTACGTTAAAATAGCTATCAACATCACCACCCTCATATTTGCAGGTATACAAACAGCAACAAAAAATAAACCACATAACTATGACACAAATATCCTTAAAAAAATAAAAACAAATTTCATGTACTCTATTCAAAAACAGAAATATCTCAAATACAATCCATATTGGAAATGATACTGTGTGCGTATAGACAGTCTCGTTATAAATCATGCCGCCATGATTAATTTTTTTTTTTAGCTATTCTTACGTCTTGTCGACAATTTCCCTTTCACAAAGTATTATACACACCCATGCTTTACGTAAAATATCCGGAAAGTTACTTATTATGCAATGAATCGATGTTTATCTAGTAAGGATTTACTAACAATTACAATTTTTATGACTTTGTTTGAGAAGAAAACATTCTTACATGTTTAGAGAGCATCGACAGGATATATTCTAGGAGTTTAATTCCCCGCTAAGTGCAAAAATATCCAGTTTCATACTCTACCATTTAATTATATTGCTAACAGATGTACAGGATTAATGAAAATGACCTATACGTATTCAGCGATCAGGTAGAAACCATTTTGAACAATAACAATTCAAAATATATGGTGACGGCCAGCTTAAAATAGTTGAGAGAACCCGGGAACATCTTCCACAAGTAAGTTAGCAAACTTTCTCACAAAATCAGTTTATGTTCCAGCCGGAATCAAACCAGCATTGACAAGACGTATAAAACGAAAGTATATTAAAATAAAGTAACACCGGCGATCAGCAATGATCAGTATGGCACAAAATATTATGAAAATTACATGCATTACTTTCATTAAGATGTTTGGACAGCTTTATTATTGATTACCAGGAGAGAAAAAAAGTTTATCTGAAAAAAAATACAACTTAAAAATCTGTTATATTACAAGCACAACAAGATGCCAGGGACCACCAGAGAATAAAAATCATGGGTAGCATTCCAGCTGGATACCGCAATGTTTCTCTGAACTTTTTTAAGAAATATAAAGGCATAATAAATATGACTTAAAACTTATTTACATTTAAAAACAAACGATCCGCATTTTAAAGAACCTAAACAATCTATTGTACATCATTCCTTGAAAAACTGAAATGAAAAGAAAATATTGATGACTGTAGAAAATGTCATCTTGCTCAAGAAATCAGGTGTCAAAAACTTAGTAATGTGCACAATTAGGCTATGGCGATTTCTGTATATTAGCATAAAACGGGTTAAAAAATAATTTGTTGTAACATACAAAATGTATATGAAAATTGCACAAATTATATTAAAAGAGTGAAGTGTTCCTAAAAATTGAAACGGGTAAAAATTAGTATTCAGATACTTGTTACTTTGATTTGATTGGTGTATTCGCCGTTTTCTAAGCATATTTATCTATCATTTCGAAAGTTCAAATAGCAAATTTATATTCCAATATTTTCCAATTACTATTCATTCATGATTATTCAAACTTTCATTCCTCTCCTATTGTTCATAGAATGCCAAGTATACTACAAAACTCTCTTTTTGATTATTAGTTCACATACCTAACTGATCTATCGCTAAATGCATGACAGTACACCTTTTGCCGAAATTTTCCATTATGATGTCACAATTAAATGACCTGTCAAATGCTTGTGCGATTATGACATTACAATCGAATGACGTCAAAAAAGCTCATGGACAGTCATGTGTCATACACTTGGTGAAATGTTAATTCCAGATCGTTGTGTACAATATGGGTTTTAAAAGCAATTGGCTCAGAAATATGTCAAGTTCAATGTTACCCTAAAATATATCAAAGTATTCGTTCTTTGAATGATTATATCTTACTCATTCGTTAACTTAGCACACTAGCAACTGAGCTAAAATGGAAAATGGCAAATACATGAAATACAACTTTAGTAAACATACAAACCAGTCAAATGTGACAAACTTTATATGTCCGTCTCGAGATTGTAGGTGTCAATCATACCAATGGTTTGTTTATATGACCGTCTCGAGATTGTAGGTGTCAGTCATCCCCAATTGTTTGTTTATATGTCCGTTTCCAGATGGCAGGTGTCAGTCATCCCCAATTGTTTGTTTATATAGCTATCTCGAGATTGTAGGTGTCAGTCATCCCAATTGTTTATTTATACAGCCGTCTCGAGATTGTAGGTGTCAGTCATCCCTATTTGTTCGTTTATACGGCCCTCTCGAGATTGTTGGTGTCCGTCATCCCTAATTGTTCGTTTATATGGCCGTCTCTAGACTGTAGGTGTCAGTCATCCCTATTTGTTCGTTTATACGGCCCTCTCGAGATTGTTGGTGTCCGTCATCCCCAATTGTTTGTTTATATGGCCATCTCTAGACTGTAGGTGTCAGTCATCCCCAATTGTTTGTTTATATGGCTGTCTCTAGACTGTAGGTGTCAGTCATCCCCAATTGTTTGTTTATATGGCTGTCTCTAGACTGTAGGTGCCAGTCAATCTTAATTGTTTGTTTATATGGCCGTCTATAGACTGTAGGTGTCAGTCATCCCTAATTGTTTGTTTATATGGCTGTCTCTACATTGTAGGTTTCAGGCATTCCTAATTGTTTAAATGTTGTTTTACGCCAAACTCAACATTTTTTTCCAGACATATGGTGACCCCCAGTTTTTATTGTGGAAGAGATAACCAGTATACAATGTACTCGATAAGAGTCAATCGACTTTCCACGCATAAACTAGCAAAATTTATCAAAGAATCAGCTTACGTTCCAAGGGGAGGGGCTCAATCTGCGCTGATCGGAGGTGAGAGACTTCAAAGTTTAAAGATCGATGCTCTATCCACTCAGCCCCCCCCCATCCTTAATTGTAAATGTTGCGCAATTCGCAACAAAACAGGAAGAAAATAAAATTGTATTTCTCCTAAAATAAGAAATACATTGTAAATAATTCCCAAAACCTAGATTTTCTGTGAAACAAGTTTTGAAAGTTGTGGAGGAATCAAAGAAAAAATATGAATGATGTATGTAATTGTTTTAAAACCAAAAAAAACATACGATCGCTGATAATTGTGGTTAGAAATGAATTTGACACTTCAATTTAATAGTAGGAATCTTCGATGTTTTAATACAGTAGGGTCCAAAAATTGTTTGAATCCAAAAATTTAACACAAAAACCATTAGATAATAATTTGGTTAACAAAATGATTTGGGGTTTAGAAAAAAAAATCAAAACATTAAGAAAACTTGAGTTATCAAAATTCGACTCCCCAAAGTTTTATTGGATGTGGCAGCAATTTGAATATTTGAATAAGAGGCTATCTGGGCCTTATCGGTAATCTGATTGCCTGGCCTCACTACAAAACATACAATCCTTGAGGTCATGGATTTCCCTAATTTGTTCAAAATTGGCATAGCAGATTCAAGCAGAAAAACATATTCAAAACTTTACCAGAACACATACACTGATTGGGATAAATTGTAGGCCTGAATCAAATGAACTAAGCGCTTTTGGCAGTCACTTAAAATTCAAGCTGTTAACTTGCATGTTTGTTTCAAAATATGTTAAATAGGGATCAACATAATGATGAGGCAACAAATATGTTAAATAGGGATCAACATGATGATAAGGCCACAAATATGTTAAATAGGGGTCAACATGATGGTGAGGCCACAAATATGTTAAATTGGGATCAACATGATGATGAGGCCACAAATATGTTAAATTGGGATCAACATGATGATGAGACCACATATATGTTAGACTGCCTTATATTATATATAAATACATTCACAATTCTTGATAAAAATCTGCTGCCAATTCTTAATTTAACTATACAAGCATTGAACATATTACAAGCATACGTATGTTTTTTTTTTTAAATGATAAACATTATATTCATCAATAAAAGTGTAAATCTGTACATGTATATATTTAGGGATAATCCACTTATAAACTTATAAAAATCTTATACAAAGAAGTAAATATGAATACTATAGGCAACTTTCTGTTCTATGGAATTCTTAAAAATATAAATCATATACAACTTTTCTATGCAATTTGACTTCATATCTGGTTAATTAAAAATATAATACCCCAAAAGTTAGTCCCCATATATGTGAGATTTCAAAACACTGTATAGATGGTTGAATGTGTGAGTGTTGAGTGTGTGGGTGTGTTGAATGTGTGTGTTGAGTACACGTGTGTTGAGCCTGTGTGTCTCTCTGTTGAGTATGTATGTGTGATGTGTGTATACACACAATCTACATGACATAGTCCTTACATAAATATGTATACTGGTATCACATAGTACTATGAACACATAACAAATACCCTGACTTCATTTTACATGGAATGTGATGGGCGAAACATTACAGTTAGGTGAAATCACACCGATTTCTCTTTAAAAAAAAACCTTCAGCATGTTCAACCAGAAATTCAAATTATTTCTAGGTGATCTGTAGCAATTTTACGAATTTCATTAAGTATAACAATGTACAATTCACTGAGACAGTATATATCAATAATATTGGAATATGGCAAGTTCAACAATATAGCATGAAATGTTACAAACTTTGAGTCATACAGATCCCCATGTCTTCACTTTGACAAATGTGGTGCACACCACTTCCTCGGTGGTCTGATGGGAGCAAAGAAAAGCCAATGTATTTATTCCTCTTTGTGGTATCCAAAACGCCCGTGGGCATGGTTTCAAAAAGGAATATATGAATACTTTTTTGCCCATCGCTAACAGATTTATTCGACTTTTTATCGGGAGATTGTTTTAATAACCTGCACATGCAATACAGGAAGAACAGACCATACTTTTTTTTACAAGCAATCTGCACCAGATCATTAACCATGCATCTTCCAAAATGCTAAGCTACATTTAAAATGAAATTCTTGGGTTAAGATTCTTGAATGCCAAAACTGCAGAATGTTTTGGATTTACATTTAAGAATATTACCCATCAGATTTTGAGATTTCTTGTCACATCATAAAAAATTAGGGGTGGATTGCATTAGTCCTGGATCTGGCACCATAAAACATAAGAATACCTTAAGTCTAAACAGTTAACTCAACTTTGGTTAATACTGAAATCTGATTGGCTGAGCAGGCCAAGTTGAGAATATTCTAAGACTTCGAGTAAGTTTTCAGTTTTATGGTGCTAGGCCCGCAGAACAGAGGTGATTGTCATATATATTACTTCATTACAACCTGTGAAAACTAGTTTTGGGCCAAAAAAACTGTGAAAACTAGAAATGGGAAAAAAGCGTTATCAAGCACCTGTTCATTCTGTCATATTGAGCAGATAAAAACCACTGTAATACATACATGACATATTGAGGTTAAATCAAACTTCAAACTTTTCCTACAATACATGGAACGTGTGTGGCTGCATAGTTAAAATGAGGTTGAACAATGTTAAAAGGGCATTATTTGTGTTTACAAAAAAAAAATCGACTTTTTTTTCTACCTTTACTTCTTGCACTTAATATACAATAACAAATAAAAGCTATCCACAGGCATTAAAAATCTGATGTACCTTATCATGTATATATCTTGTAAAAATAAGGTCAGGTCCAGTGTGGAATGTGTATATCATGTATATATATATATATATATATATATATATATATATATATATATATATATATATATATGAATATAATTGTTCAGCTGGGTCACTACAGCAATTAACAAAAACATATAGGAATTTAATGATGTTACTGCCCATGTTTTTTTTTTTTTTTCAAATCTTTCATATACAATAACAAGAAAGCGATGTACAAATATATATAAAGAAATAAATATATATATATATATATATATATATATATATATATATATATATATATATATATATATAATTGCTCAGCTGGGTCACTCCAGCAGTAAACAAAAACATATAGGAATTTAATAATGTTACTGCCACTATTTTGTTATTGTATAAGAAAGATTTAAAAAGAAAACCCACAGCTAATGCCCCTTTCATTTCACAATTCTGAGTTGCAACAAGGAAGAAGTCAAAAGTATTTATCTTAAGTATCTCTTAAAATAAAAGGAAATAAAGTGGTATTCACATCCGTCATCTTGGCTATAGTTTTCGAAATATCATGAACATTTATCTGTTTCTTTATCATAGTTTCTTAGCTCCAAATAATTTTCACTATACATGCTCTAGCTCTTTTTACTGAAGAATCACTACATTTCTTCTATACAAAAATTCCATATATACATCAAAGTGTATCTTGGAGTTCTTCCATCAATAGAAAATTAGCAAATTGTTCTATTCATGTGTCTTCTAAACAATCAGTTCTTCCCTGTTTTGCAATTCTTTTTTTATAAATACCGTTTTCAACCCATTAAGCAAGGGCCCTACAAAAACTGGGAACAAGGGGTGGGCACTTATTTGGACCAATGAATAGTCAAACTAAAGTAAAACAGATAATTTTTATAATGCACAGTTGTAAAGTTGTCTTCTGTTGTAAGGGGGGGGACTACAGATAAACTATTACTTACAGTTTTTCAGTTCCACATTTCCTCAACAACCAGCTAGAAATGATTTTCAATTGTGTGAACTTATAGGAACATGGGCGCTTAATGGGTGGAATATCGTATTCATACTCTTTGATTATCTTTGATTACAACCACACTTTAAATAAGATAGAAGAACCAAATACTGAATTCCACTCATGGAGTAGTACACAAAACATTAAAAACATGATAAACAGTATCAATAGTTATGCATAAATATTGTCTGAAATTGCATATGATTGTCTATAAGACACTGAGTAAACAAGAAAAAATAATTATAGTTAAATAAACATAATACAACAATAGATATACATTGTGAGATAGAACAGGCATCATGATCAAGGGTAAAAATTAAAAGTTTTCACTGACGTGTATCATGAGACGTAGTAGTCTGAATATCTACTGGTCTGAAATGCATATGTCATTTGTCTGAAAGGTGAGCATCATATTAAGGTGCAGTTTATTGACACTAGTGGTGCAACGATATACCGTGGGATGGTATATCACCATATATTTGGCATGGTTCGGTTCACCCTTCTTTTTATCGCGTTCACGATATGCCAACAATACGTTCCCGATTATTTCGTATTCCAGATTAAATGTGAAATATCTGTTTCGAAACTCAAGAGTTCGACTCAATACAAAAATGGCTGCCGCTCTCAAGTGTGGTCCTCCTTTGATGTTTAAGTCGGTAAATTGAAAGCATTATTGCTTTAAGAGTAGAAGAAAAAGATAGTAAAATGTTACAGGTAAAATCGCACCGTTTGTCTATACCGTTGTTATGTTGAATTAACAAATAAATTGGGCAACATGGTTACTCACTCAAAACGAAGTCACGTAGTCATAGCCTAGGCATAGGCCTAATTTGATAACTGCCCGCGCTCAAACAGAGAAACAGGTCCCAGTGCACGCTCTAATGGGTACCAGATGATGAGGTACTGGACAAATAAGTTTACAGAGGGCTTTTAAAACTTAAATGGAAATAAAATTCCCTCGTTCAAAAGAAATTTCAAGATCAATTACAAACTTTATGGTGCTTGATATGAGACTATTTTCTCAAGTAGAATCAGGTGCATTTCGTGCAATGATACACAAGTGTTGCATAGATACATATTCTTGTTTTGTTTTCAGGGTTGTGTTTTCCTTTTCACGATTATAAATTTTTCCAATGGCAGAATTTGTTTCTTTTTTTCAATATTTTTGTTCAGATTTCAGAATAGTTTAGGAAAATATAACCTATCGCGATATGTATTGTTTAGAGAGTCAAATATTGTGATACGTATCGTTGTAAAGGGAAGTGTATCATGTACCCTTAATTGACACTGACCACTGACCTCAAATTATTATTTCCTTTTTTTCTCAGACATTTAAACATTTGTTTCCATTATAAATCCATGGTTGTCACATTCATTTCTATCAAGTTCCTGGAACCTAAGGTTATCATACTCATTAGTTCTGAACTGTCTTGGTGTAAATTCATTTGTTTGCTTCTCTTGATCCACATATTTGCTCTCACCTGGAATTTTACCTGCCCTATTCTCAGGTCCATTTCTATTTTGATATCTATTTTGATTATGTGGATATTCATCACTACTGGGGGCACCCCTTTTTAGTTGTCTCCTAGCTTCACTGGGAGATCTTTGGTATTCCAGCCATGGCTTTTCATCTCTAACTGGTGGAAGATGATGATCAAATGTTCCAAAATCACCCAATCTCTGCGGATAGTTCTCTTTTTCATGGCGACTTGGATTCACATTATAGTCACCAGCTCTCAATGACAAATTTGATATTGGCATGGCATATGAGGGATTCCTTGCATATCCAGAATCAGTGCCCCCCCCTCTTTCCATCTTGTAGACTTTGTGTGGATCTATATTCCTGCTATCGTAAGGGTTAGAATACTGACCATCTCTTGTATATCTTTTTCTGTTATATTCACTATCTCCCCGCATGTAAATAGATGTAGCAGAAGAATTTTCACATAGCCTTTTCTTCTGATCTTTTTTTGGTGAACTATTAGTTTTCCTAATTTTCACTGGTTCAGCTATTCGACTTACATTCAGACCTGAACCCAATAGGACCACGTCATCTCTCTGTAAAAAAAAAAAATTAAAAAAAATACTTTTATAGCTGATAAAACTATGGTATTGAGTTTACTCTGTATACTGTACACTTTTGGAATTGTGACCAAGAATATTTCATTCTGACGAACTGTAAATCACATTTACTTCTTGGGGGATTCATTTTCCAGTTATTTTGTACATGGATACAAATATCTAATAAAACTAGTCTATATAAGTTTGTAGTTATAAACTTTATTTGTCCTGTAACATGCATAAATAAATAATAATTTTGGCGATATTTTTATTCAAGTTTTTGGTTTATTTCATTGGTACTTAACACCCAGCTCACCAAAGCTTTAGTCATATGATATCGCCAGTTTTTAATGATGGAGGAGAGAGTTAGTGTTCCTTAATCTGTTAATACAAAAAGTAGTGTGTACAGGGTTGCAAGAATAATTTTATATTTCAAAAAGTTAATATCCGATATTGGCAACAAATACATTCTCTTAACTCATCAACCCCTGTAGCCAGACATGGACTTGCCCATTTCAAGGAAAGCAAACTGATTCACAGTCCAATGGGCAGTGAATCACTGAATAATTTAGAACCCAAATTTTACAAAATGTTACATGTACTGTTAACTTGTTCACTCCCGAATTATGGAAAGAGACCACAGTATTTACTGATTTGGATGAGTCTAAAGGCGACCAGAGGGGTTAGTGAGTTAATAGTAAAATCATAAAGTTTATTTATATGTACAGTATTACCAATATTGCAACTCGCAATAATCCAGTCTTTTGCACATAGACCCTTTCACGATAACTGCGGTCCTGTAACTTTGAGAGAATAAATGATACAGATTCCGGGAAAATGACGTCAAAAAACAATCAGTTACTATAACGACATCTATATTTTTGCGGGTATCTGTATCATTTATTCCCTCAAAGTTGCAGGACCGCAGTTATCGTCAAAGGGTCTATTGTGTATTATGACCACATGTACATGTATTTGTGAATATGTCCGACAAGGGTCAATGCGCAAAATAATATAACTGTTTAACAGTATATCAGAAAGCCATAAAAATATGTAGTGATGGCAAAGGAAAAATTATGGTGGGCATAGACCTGTCTTTGGTCATCTTTTATATAATTTTCATTCATACAAGGAACCAATGAATGCAAGCTATTCACCATTAATGGAGCATTCGCTGTGTTTACCAAAAAAAAAAAAGAACAAAAAAAAAAAGAAAATAGATTTTTTTCTACTTTTTGTCCTTGTACTTGATGTACAACAACAAGTCAGAGCTATAAACAGGCATAAAAGATATCTTATATTCCTATATATTTTGTGAAAATAAGGTTAGGTCCAGTGTTGTAAATGTTGTATGCAATATTACATTTTGTTGTATGCAAAATCACATTAATGAATTAAACTTAGTTTTTCTCGGCTAAACTGAGTTTTTCTCCAGTTAAACCTAGTTTTTCTCAGTTAAATTTTGTTTTTCTCCAGTTAATGTGAATTACGAGTTAAACCTAATTTTTCTCCAGTTAATCTTAATTTTTCTTGTCACCCAAATTAACTGGAGGAAAACTATGTTTAACAGAGAAAAACTAGCTTTTACTCCACCAAATACTCATTAATGTGATTGTGGCGCAGTTAAATCTAGTTTTTCTCAGTTAAAACTAGTTTTTTCTCAAGAAAAACTAGGTTTAACTCATTTTTGTGATTTTGGGGCAGTTAAACTTAGTTTTTCTTCAGTTAATTTGGGTTACTGAGAAAGTCTTGGTTTAACTGAACAAAAACTAGGTTTAATTGAGAAATCTGGGTTTAACTGAAGAAGCATGCTGAAATTACTATAATGTGTTACACCTAGTTTTTCTTGAAAAAAAACCTGGTTTTCTCAGTTAAACCTAGTTTTTCTCCAGTTAAAGTGGGTTATAAAATTCAATCTAATTTTTCTCCACCTAATCCTAGTTTTTCTCGTAATCCACATTAACTGAAGAAAAACTAGATTAAACATAGAAAATTAGGATTAACTGCGCCAAAATCATATCAATACTCATTAATGTGATGGTGGTGCAGTTATATCTAGTTTTTCTCAGTTAAACTAGGTTTTTCTTGAGAAAAACTAGGTTTAACTCATTTTTGTAATTTTGGTGCAGTTAAAGCTAGTTCTTCTCAGTTAAACCTAGTTTTTCTCCAGTTAATGTGGGTTACTGAGAAAAACTAGGTTTAACTTCCTAATGTGATTTTGGCATGCCATACATATACATATAGTAAGGTTGAATGAATAAATTGCAAGTGAATAATTGCCAAACCAAAATTCTCAAGTAATTTTCCCAAAATATATAGGAATTTAAGAATGGATATGACTGTTTATACCAATTTTGTAATTGTATATCAACCTTATTAGTAAAAAGGGAAAGACAATTTCTTGAAGATAAAAAAAACCAATTTATCTTTTGCAGATTGAAAGTAATAAATTCTTGTATTTGTGAATATGTCTGAAAAGTTCACTACACAAAATAAAAGATGTCTTGATATAATATTAATTAACAGTATAATCAGAAAGGCAATGGGTGTAGAAAGGTCATCTTTTATGTTTTATGTAAAATGCAATCAAATGTGGAATCTTGAAGTGCAAACTATACCATTAAGGCACCACAAGGTATGGTTTTGTTGGAGATTTATTGAAACACAAAACTGACAACTGATTGCTGTATCTGAGGAAAACTAGATAATAGATCTTTTCCTTTTACCTAAATATTTCATTCCATTAACTCATTTACCCCAAAAGACACATTTGGACTGGTCATCGATATACATACTGTGTATGAATGCGTGTGTGTGTGTGTGTGTGTATGAATGTGTGTGTGTGTGTATGAATGTGTGTAGGTGTGTGTGCATGTGTGTATGAATGTGTGTGTGTATGAATGTTTGTGTGTGTGTATGAATGTGTGTGTGTATGAATATGTGTGTGTGTGTGTGTATGAATGTGTGTGTGTGTGTGTATGAATGTGTGTGTGTTTTATGTATCACATGTCACTTAAATGGGAAAGATGCAGTCCACATCTTCCTTGAACTGATCAACCCCTGAAGAACAATGGACTCTTCTGTAAATCAATGACTTAGACCAGTCCAAATGAGTCTTTAGGGGTGAATGAGTTTGTTTATGTGTGTGTGTTTGTATATATATATATATATATATATATATATATATATATATATATATATATATGTGTGTGTGTGTGTGTGTGTGTGTTTTGTGTATCACATATCACTTAACCAGTAAAGATGCAGCTCTCATTTTCCTTTAAGTCATCAGTCTCTGAAAAACAATGGACTCTTCTGTCAACCAATGACTTAGACCAGTTCAAATGTGTCCTTAGGGGTGACTGAGTTTGTTTATATATGTGTGTGTGTGTGTGTGTGTCTATATATGTGTATGTTTGTGTGTATCACATATCACTTAACAAGGAAAGAACTCTACTGCAAATCAATAACTTAGACCAGTCCAAATGTGTCTTTAGGGGTGAACGAGTTAAAGCTGACAGATATTGACCGAAGAGAACAATTAGTAAAAGTTATATTGTCTGAATCAAGATAGGATTGATATTGTACATTTTTTGTGAATACTTTTTTCAGTAATTTTCAAATACTGTAAAATCAGAAAATTTTGTGAGGGTATAATTCTGTCGTTTTGAATATAAAACAAATTCACTGGCATTAAATTTCATTGAAATCAATAAACCTGTTTGTAAAGGTAACTATTACTCTTACCAGGTTTAATATGTGTAAAATTCTGTAATACTTCAAATTTCATTGATAAATGAAAAAAACAAAATTAAAACCCTGACAAAATTTTCTGATCTACAGTATACATGGTATATAACTTGCATTACCCTTTCTACCAATGGCTCCCTCAGTTTACCATCCTCCTCTTCATCTTTGGAATCCTTCAAGATAAAAGATGAAACAGTTATATGCATATGAATTCAAGGTATTTTTAATTCCATAAACTTTGCCTAAGTTCACCTCCCGTTTTACTATTTCGATTGATATAAAATAACAAAAAGAGATATACACAAGTGAATTCCTATATATTTTGTTAAAAATTGCTTGGGAAAACCAGGTTTGGCACTTTTTCAATTGCAATTGATTAACTCAATCTTACTATTTGTATATGCATACCACACTGGATCTGTTCCTATTTTTAAAAAATATATACATGTACGAATATATAAGAATTTTTATGCCTTTGTATAAATAAAAAGTAGTAAAAACATTGTAAAAGTAGAAAAACTTAAAAATAATTTTTTAGTAAGCAGCTAATCAGTTGTTAAGTAATATTAGTCTATAAAATACTGATCAGTTTCTTTACCATTCTTTTCATGGCAATAAAATAACTTATATTAAAATATTTTGTTATGGGTCAGACTCAGAAGTATACTTAGTAAAAATTAGGAACATCATCATGTTGATCAAGGGCTTCTGTCACCAAATTATGCAAATCATACTTAAAAAGCTAGGACTATCAACTTTTTGATAACCTTTTATAATATTAAAGATAACAAGGGGCCCATTAATTGGGTCACATAGCTCACCTGAACTGACTTGGTATCTTACAACAGGTATAAGTACAGTGGAACATCGCCTAAAGACAACCTCACATTTAAGAAGATAAATATTAAAATTTATGCTAGAACTGGACAATTTGTTTATTTATTGAAATCAGTTGTAATGAATGAAATGTCAGTAATATAAAATCATATTTTGAGTACATTCAAGTTTTGAGTGCAATACACAATCTATTTTTTACTTCATAAAAAATCATAACTCTGACCCAATAATTTTGATGTGAATGTCAAACAGATGAAAATGTGTATTGTAGTAGCTAATGCTGGGTTTTTCCTGTGGTTGAAATAAACCCTGGCCTGCCACCAGACCTACAAGACTTCTCAAGGGGGTGCAAATTTCAAAGGAAGTCAGGACTTGACGTTACGGACTGTCCCGACTCTCAGGGACAGGTAGATTTGCCTGTTAGACAGGTAGAAGTTGCACCTAACCTATACAATGGGACATGCAAAAATAAATCAGACCATTTGAAAAACTCAAAAGACATGATCCACCTCCCGTTTAAACATGTTGGTATTGTTTTGTAATAAATGGACACCTCACTATTGCAACAATTACCAGGTAATGCCACTGTATAAATATGAACTACATGCATGATGACATTAAATTAATCAAGATTAAAAAGTCAGACAGGTGCATATGTCATTTGGACAGGTAATTCTTGCCCCTTGCTAGTAATTAAGACCTGACCTGTTTTGGCCGTATGAAGTCACAAGTCCTAATTCTTAGTAAAATGATCGCAAGTTATAAGTGTGGTCCTAAGACCTAGTCCAAGACTTAGGATCTTTTGTAAAATGGGTCCACGACTTTAACTTCTTAATCATATGTCAAAAACTTGGCAAAGGAAGTGACACAGCATTTTTCAGTATCTTTGGTACGGACCCAAAATGGGGATCACACCCAGGACCTTTTGTTTCCAAGCTGAATGCTCTACTGTCCGATTCACATAGGTTGGTGTGGCAGAGTAACCTTTTGATTATCATACAGATGATTCTACTCACTTTTCGGTTATGACAGGCTGCATCAAAAGAATGTGTTATTCCTCACTGGATATACCCCTTATGCATGGTGACAATTAGGAACGATTACTCTAGTCAGTGTAATTTTAATGTTATGCTTTATTACATAAAAATTTAAAAATTTTCCAGGTCAAACAAAGGTTCACAATACTCCACACCGCCATCATGGCCAGGTTACATGGATTTTACTATACCTTTCTAGAACACACACTTTTTAGAAGAAGTCAGTAGAAATCTATTTTTTTTTAATGTAAATGATGACATACCCTTCTGTTCACAAAAATCACAAGAGGAATGAACACAATGGCAGTGAAAAGAGTAACAAATAATACGATGTTATTCTTCATGAAAATTGCTGAAAAAAAAAAAGAAAATCATATCAAAAAGAAATACATTTCATTCACATAATTTCTCATAACAATATTTTATAGGAATTTTTTTGTGAAAGTATTCTGTCTTTTACTTCATATACAAGTGGGGTGGGTGGGGGAGGGTGCGATCGTCCAGTAGGTGTGTGTGTGTGTGTGTGTTTGTGTTTTGTGTTTTTTTTTTTTTTTGTTTTTTTTTTTGGAGAGGGGTCTTGTTCACACTGAAAAAATATTTACTACAGAGATTCAAATTTTTTGAAATCATGTGGTCAAGAAATTTTATGTTAAGCATTGTTATGTATCTTTCACTATGAAGTTTTTTACCATCCTTCATACATCATGTTTATATCACCCCTTAAACCCCCAAAGTATGTTAATGGTATGCTCCTTCCTGGTGTGTTAGCTTAGTCTATTACAGTTTTGGGGGTTGAAAGTTTTAAAGTTAAGTATAAAAACTATCTAAATTTTGCTTGTCAATTCAAAATCTTTTTTACATGCTAGATATGTCCAGAGTGTATTGGTCATTAAGACTTACCAAAGGAGTTAGTAATCTGTATCACAATGACATTCCAGGCTCTCCTCACAGCTGATGGGGACTTGACACATACACCCTGTCATCAAAGGATAAATTCTAAAGATGCTGTGATCATGATTTAATCAGTGGAATTTATTTTCAGAAGTCTACAAAGGATCTGGATCTCAACATTCTACATGTTAAATGATACACAAACAATACATAAACAAAAGGCCCAAGCAGGCCTAATTTGCTAAACTGAGAACCATCTACAAATGTGGAAAGAAGACCAGGAAGAAAATGTAGGCTGATCTGGCCAAAAAAAACCCAAATATGGTAGAACACTGTGAGTACTTGTTTCCTGGAAAGTTTCGTCAAAATCTCTTCAGTGGTTTCCAGAGCAAGCTGGCCATGTAAAAAATACGGCCTCCCCATATTCTTTGCAGTATTAAGAAATTCATAAACATTTCTGAAAAATAACATTTCAGCAAAATTCTTTCCCAAAAACATTTCTCCACCTAATTACAGGTGAAACACATACAATAAATGCATCATAGTGAATCAAGGTGGAAAATTTATAGTATTTGCTTCCTGTATTTTCAGCAAAATCTCTTCAGTGGTTCTGAAATACAAGCTGATAGTGTCAAAAATGCCCTAGACCCCAACATTTTTTGTAGTCTTAAAAAGTTAATAAAAATTGTAAAAAAAAAGATTTCGGCAATATTATTGCACAAAAAGATTTCTTTACTTAAATACAGGTAAAACAAATAAAATGAATGCAACATGGTGAATACAGGGGAGATAATCAAAGAAATCAAACAGATATGAAAGAAAAAGTCCGAAAAAGACCTCAAAATGTAAAAAATTAACGTTCAAATTTCTAAAAAAAAAAATCAAACTTGAATTATGCACCCATGTAAATCACTCAGATACAATCCATTTTTCAATCCATGCTGTGGTTCTGGAAAAGAATTTCAAAGAGGGGTACCACCCTGGATCAATCCCTCAGCTGAGCTGGGCTAAAATCACAAAATTTGGTAGAAGACCTTGTGTACTTGCTTCCTGTAAAGTTTCATCAAAATCACTTCAATGATTTTGAAAAACTAAGTACTAGTGTGAACAAATACACCTCCCCCCTTCTTTTTTGCAGTATCACAAAAAGATGACAAAAATTAAAATAAACAACATCCTAGTTCAGGAATAATAATGCAAAAGTAAGCAAATGAAACAAGATTCAAATTGTTAACCAACCCACAAATATCAATAACTCAAAGTCCGGTCTGTGATCGTATAGTTTTATTCTCAGCACAGCAGAGTACAGCAATGGTAACAAATGTTTCAACAATCAGAGAGTATGGTGGTGTTCTCTCTAGGCGGTTTCCCGCTGGTCTCTCTCGTTTCCAGAACTCCAGTGCTTATATACATTTGTCAGTTTTTGACCAACGCAAAACACTAAAGTTTCTAGAAGCTTATAGAAAGTTAAATGCATCTACAATTGGAAGAATATACGGGCGCCGTTATCATCAAAATCTGTCATAATGCAACCCTTTGGCAACCTTTTACATTATCATTCTTAGTACAACTTCAGTACTTTATATTATTTATCATTAACATCAATTCTTGTTTACCAAAACTGATGATGACGATATTTGACCTTTTAACATGCAGCTTCAATTGCTGCTGAATTTGTAAAAGTGTTGACAAGTTGTTTATCCAAAACAGTATATTATAATAATGCTAAGTAATAATACTGAATATTATGCTGAGTAATTTATGAATTTGGAATTTTATATCTAAATTAACTTTGTCAACATATTTACTTGACCGATTTAGAAATCATGTAATTTTAGCTGCCCGTATTTCCCCAAATACATATATAATATACATCAATACTATTTCAAGTCACACCAATTTATTTACGTATATAATTTCCTAAAAGATTTATCTCCCGTACCTCATATTGTTACAAACGTCCCTATCCCTTGAAATTTTTACTAAATAGTAAAAATTTCATTCTTATAAATACTTTCCAAATTATAGTTAGTAACTTTTTATAAAATTTACCCCATTGGTGTAGCTTGAAAGTTATAACATAATTAACATAATTATCAATACACAATTAAATAAAGTTTTCACTGCTAATCATGAAATGAATAAGTTGTGACCTGGATTTTATCGATAAACAATTCATATCCTGGAGCAATAACAAATTAACTTGTGACCTAGATTTCTCAATAATCCACTATCAATCATGACCTGGATTTTCAACAATTCATAAAACTCATGATCTGGATGAAAAATGTGACTTGGATTATAATTTCAATATATATTCATGCATTATAAAGCGATATAAACCGGTTCAATAAGCAGAGAATTCATGCATAATTCAATTCAATAATCATTGTCTCAATACAAATAAAGTTCATTATTACAGTCCATAAGTAAAGTTCATTATGTTAAAGTTCATTATAACATAATACGTTTAATAATTCACTTTTTAACACTTTTAACATATTCATGGAAAATCCTCCATTCACGGAAAGTCCTCCGTCCTTGTAAATATTCATGGAAAGTCCTCCATCCTTAATATGTTCACGGAAAGTCCTCCGTCCTTTGCGCAATATTCTGTTTCTTTAATAATCATAAGTTTTCGACTTCTTTAAATTATTATCGTGTTGTATTCACATTACACTGTGATTATTACTTAAGTTCTTGTATAGTCTTCAGTAGTCGAATGTTAGTGTCTTTAGTTACTGGTGAACTTAAAACTGGTAATCGGGCTTCTGGATCGAAGCCAAGTGGTCTCATCCACTTCGATGTTTTTCGATCGACGATTTGTTGTTATCGTTAAATTCTTGCGGTGTCACATCACCTGTTTCTGGGTCTTGATAAAGTTCATGATTTATTTACATGGTTATCGTGTTTGTATTCCTTTATTTCACAGGAATGTACGTCTCTGGATATTCATTTTTGTAGTTTTTGGTTGACTGTTTTTCATTTCTTCCTTACTATTTTGTTTCGTGTTTTCTGTTTCTCTTTTATCTTGACTGTATAGTGTTCGGTTTTCAATGTTAATTCTGGTTTGATCAGTTACTGGTATTAAGTCTATGTCGTATTATATCCTTAAGGTACATACTGCAAAGTTTCATGTCTGGATATTCTAATGTCGTGTTTATCCTTAAGGTACATACTGCAAAGTTTTCTATCTGGATATGCGTTCGGTTTTCTTGTTCAGTTTGAATGTCTTCTTTGTATATACTGGCTGTGTTTCTTGACCGTTGTTTCATCTTTTCTGTTATAAGATTGCGAATGTCATTATCATCTGCTGTTGACTGTGTATTTATGCATGATCGACTGTTTGTTACTTGGTGCTCCCTGGTATGGTTGTTGATTCTGGTTTCTTAGAAGTCTTGAAAGATTTGGAAGACTCAACTCCTCTTTTCCCTCACTACTTGACCACTTAACATTAGGATTATCTTTATTTTTCTTTTTGACAGACGATTCTGAATGCTTATTCCTACATTTTCTTATTATTCTTTTTCCACATTTTACCATTATAATTATTAAGATTGTTACTACTGGCACTATTGGTATGAGAAAGTATTGACCGTTTTTAACCCAAAAATCATCTTCTGGCATTGGTTGCATTTCTTCTAGTTTTAGTTCATTTATCAAATTATCTAAATTAATTTCTTTTACTGGTTTTAAATGTCTTAGGAATTTTAATCTTATCATACCGTGGGAAATTTTGTTTATATCTCCAAAACAACCTTACTTCATCTTTCTTATACTTATCAACTAATGTTTTCAAAGGATCCTTAAAGTTTAAAATTACTTTCCTTATAAATGTAAGGTGTTTAAAGTCATATCCCCGTTAGAAGCTTGACAATTTTGTTCCAAATGTAGAATGTCTAGAGGTGGTAAGGTTTTCTTAATCATTGATTCTTTGTCACACATGATCATGAAATTTTGTAACTTTTCAGCAATGATTAACCAATTTCCTTCTGTAACATACTGTCCTCGAGGAAGAATTGCATTATTGATCAGTGTGGTTTTACAGTTTTGTTCAATTTTTGATTGTGTTTCCAGAAATATAGAAATCACACATGTCTGTCTGTTTGAAACAGTATAGATAGGACTGTCAAAAGAACAATATCTTATCGAAGGGTTTGAACATTTTTCTAACTCCTGTTGAGTCAAAAGTGCAAATTGTGTTTTTCTCTTTATTTACCGCTAAGGCTTCTGACTCTAAGTCATATTTGGCGAGTACTGAGGGTTCTTTCATATGTGGTAATGCCAAAGTTATGTATCTTGTAAATTTCTAAGGCATTTGTTGTGTCAACCAAAGGTACTGACACAATAACTACAATGTTTTCGTCTTTGAAATATGTAGCACAAGTCAATGTTTTGTATAGGTCCCAAAGATCTTTTTCAGGGTCAAAAGGCAAAGCAAAACGTGGATTCAATTGATTTTTGATTGATAAAAGTAATTGCCGAAACTGTAAAGGTTGTATAACAGATGGCGCGAGGTGTGTCCCAATGACAACATGTTCAGTTGGATTTCAAGATGTTGTAATTTGTTTTGAGCCAGTCTAACCCAGTTTCTTAACATGATCTAAAGCTCTATCTAATTGGATATAATTATCAATTGCTATTTTGTTTTTGTTCGTCTGATCTGTCACATTTTCATTTCTTTGAACTAGTATTTTCAAGGTCGTCAAAGTGTCAGTTATGGTTTTTCGATTGTCTGAAATTTCATGTCTATTATCCTTTACAATGGTTAAACTTGCGTTTAAGACATGCTTCATACCCTTTTGATTCTGTGCTAAAGATTTGATATTCTTTTGTATGGATGAGAGATCATCCTCACTTACAGTGCCAAAAAGCCAAGAAAGAGCTTTACCTACAATAGGTATAAGACTTCTTTTTCTACGTTACCAGTCTGTTTAAGTGACAAAATGTCATTAAGTTCCTTTTCAAAAGTGTCTTGTAATATTGTCAATTTGTTTATTTCAGAGCTAACTGTCAAAACTTGCTGTCTTACATTCAGGTTTACTATTGTGAATTTCTTAGCTTCATCTAAGTATTCATCTAAGTCTGAGATTGTTTGGTTTAGTTTATGTAGTATAATTCTGTATGGAGTTACAGGAATCTGAAATGCTATCGTCCATTTGGATTTTGAGGTTGTTATTCTCATTAGTTTTTTTTCGAATATGATATTCCTCTCTGTTCAGCAATGTAGGCGTGGTATGCACGACGGCGAAAATGTATATGAGTATAAGTGCAGTATCAATTTCTTCCTCTTCCGCTGGAAGAGAATAAAGAAATTTGTTTACTTGTCTGAAGGGGAAAGTAACATCTAGATAGCATGTCATGTAATTCTGTTATTAATTCCCCTATCGAAATTATTGTATGTTCCTGTGCTTCTACCCAATTCATTCTTTTTGTCATTTCTAACCAATTTATTTGTCTAGTGAGGTTCTGTGTTAGTTTGTAAATATTGATATCTCCCTTTACTATCTTAATAAGAGAGGGTTGCAGATATTCATTATCTTCTAGTCCTATCATCTCTTTTATAAGAGTATCCTTTTGAATTCTCCTTGAAATGGTTAAATTCTTGCACTAACGGCCTTAATTGTTTAAACTGTGATTTTTATCAACTGTCTGTTTATTTCGTCGACTACTAATGAGGGTAAGTGTGAATATTTTTTGACTACAAGTATCTAACTGTGTGGGTTTTATCTGTACAATTGGCCATTTTCTTGCCTTTACTCTTTTTGGTAAATCCAAAGGCTTAAGCTTTTTCCATTTGTTATTCTTCCCCATCCCAATAATAATCTTTATGTTTTGGATCCATTCTATTACAAAATTCTCTACGGTCTAATTCCCAAAAAATTACAGATTATTTCCTGTTCCTTTTCAATCTTTAAGTTTAGATTCTTATCTGAAAAGTCACATAATGGAACATAGACTTTTACATTTCCAAATGTACATCCTTCGAGATGGATGTTATTCCATTCCCAAGGTGAAATCCTAAATTCCTGATAAGCTTTTGGCCAACTTCCCGGTTTTTGGACAATTTCTTAGCCTCATTGTTGGAAATTTTGATATAAGTTCTATATTTCTTCTTTCTTGAGAAGGGGGCGGAGATCTTGCATGCCTACTTCTCACAAATAGTCTTTTCCTATCCATAATTTTATCTTCTAGTCTTAATTTTCTTTATGGTAGTTCTTATTGCTATAATTGATTTTATTAACGAAGGTATTTACTATGTCTAATTCTTTCCTACGATGCAGTGTCTTATTAATTCAAATTATTCTTAAGAATTCTTGGTTAAGTGGTCTTTTACTTTTAACTTGCTGTTCTGTATAGTTTTTATATATTTTACACTTTATTTCTTCTGGTAGTTTACTTATTAATTCATCTAATTCTATTTCACTAATATATCTATCTACTTTCTCTAATATTTGCTCAATTATTTCCCTAACTATTTCTGCCATATAATAAGAGTTGAGTCTTCTTTCTTGTTAATTGTTTTCCTGTAATAACAATGTACGTCTTATAGTCTGAGATTTCTCATTGTGTGACACATGTTATTAAACATATCTAAATTGTTTCTACTCATTTTGTCAAATGTTGTATTAACGTAATTAATATCCCTTTAATAGTAGGGTCCATTTCATCTACAATTCTTTTTGAACTCTTAATTTCATTTATTTCTGTATCTTCTATATCCTTACTTATTTCTTTGTTTTCTGTCTGATTGTCTTGTTCTGTTAACTTTTTCTCTATCATCTAACTTTGTGTTTCTGTATATTCTTTTTAATTCTGCTAAAGGAATATCATCCTCACTATCTGAATCATCTCGAATTTGCCTAGATCTCTTTACAATATCTTGACTTTTATTCTTTATCAATTTCGTCATCTGAAGATTCTGAATCTGGAGGTACTACATATGTTGATTTTCTTATCGGTCTATTTAATTTGTCTTGGGGTATCTCCCAATCATCTAAATTAGCTAACCTAAGATGTCGAGCATGTGTCTTAGTTGTTGTTCCTGTCAACTGATTCTTAACTATAAAACTTAGAGGTCCTTTTTCTTCAATAATCCTATAATAAGGTGTCCATTTATTATCTAATTTACTGGTTTTTCTTTGATTCTTAATATATACTGGATCTCCTATCTTGAAATTAATTTCTTGACTACCCCTATCTGCATATTTCTTTTGTCTTTTCTTAGCGTCTTCTAAATTTTTGTGTACTAACGTAAAAGCTTTATGTTGCTGCTGCAATGCTACTTGATATTGGTCTTCCCCCATTATATTTTCTTCTAGGTTTAAGAATTGTATCTAATGGCAATACTACATCCCTATTGTATAGTAAGTAGAAGGGTGAGAATTTGGTCGATTCACTTGGATGAAATCTAATTGCTGCTAATGTCTGATTTAAATACAAGTCCCAAGTTTGTACATCATCAGATATTTTCTTAGCCATTACATCATGTAAAGTTCTATGAAATCTTTCTACCTTGCCATTACTTTGAGGACTATAATAAGATGTTGTAATATGGTCTATGTTTAACTCTTTAAGTGTTTCTTGCACGGCCTTATTCACGTTTTCTGACCCATTATCTGTTAGTATCTGAAGTGGGCAACCATATCTTGGAAATATTTCTTCTAATATAAGATGGACTATATTATCAGCTGTTTTATTTGGTTACACTAAAAGCTTCTGGGCCATCCAGAATAAAATCTATGAATGAGACAATGTACTTGTTGCCTGATAAGGTGGTGGGATATGGTCCTGACAAATCTAGACCAATTTTTGCGAAAGGATAAGGTGGAATGTCCGTTTCTTTAAGAGGTGGATGTGTTTTCTTTTGGCTTCTAGTTTGACATGTTACACATTGATCTACATATTTATACAACTTTTGATACATTTTTTGAAAATAGTATTTTGGTCTAATGATGTCATATGTTTTATCTACTGCCATATGTCCTACACAGTCATGATGTTGTTTAATGACAATGTTTTCTAAATTTTCAGGTATGTACAATCTAAGTTTTGGGATCTTCTGAATCTTGTTGAGATAAAAAATATAACAAACCATCTATTACTATTAAACTATTTTGTTCCCTTTTTTGTGGCACTCACTTTGTCTAATTTTATCTTAAGTTTTGCTATCTTTTTCATCATTTTCTTGTTCTGTTTTTATATCTATGTCCCCTGGAAGATCTATAAACGGCTTGACTAAGTCATCTGGTGGATCTATCTTACAACTAGCGTATTTCTTGGGAGTGAACTTGTTTGAATTTAATGCACCCTACTTCTAAAAATCTATCATCTATTTCTATTTCGTCTGACTCTGACTCTGATTCAGTAATGTCAATTGTTTCTTGACTGTCTGGTATTCTTGACAACAAATCAGCACAACAGTTAAATCTACCTTCTATATACTCAATCTTACAGTTGTAACCTGCGATACTGAGAGCCCATTGTTGTATTTTTCTTATTTTGCATAGGTGAATCTAATAAATACTTTAATGGTCGGTGATCTGTACGTACTACAAACTGAGCATCATGTAAATATAAGTCTAATTTCTTGAGAGCAAAAGCTATTCCAAAACATTCTTTTTCTATTGTTGACCATTTTTTCTGAGATTTGCTTAATTTGTGAGACAAATAATAGATAGGATTTTTTCTTCCCCAGTATCTGTAATCTGTGTGAGACAAGCACCTACACAAGTGTCACTAGCATCTGTGTATAACACATAAGGTTTGTTTGTATCAGGATAAGCTAACAAAGGTACTACTGTTATAAACTGTCTTTGAGAAAATCAAAGGCTACTTGGCATTCTTTTGACCATTTAAATCTAGCATATTTCTTAGTTAACTCAATCAAAGGTTCTGCTATCTTTGAAAAATTTGGAATGAACCTCCTATAATAACTACACATGCCAATAAATCCCCTAACTTCTCTTACATTCTTTGGTAACAGGTAATGTTCTTATAGCTTTCACTTTCTTTTTCATTAGGTTTCACTCCATGTTCACTAACAATAAAACCTAAATATTCTATTTCTTTCTGAAAGAAACTACATTTCTTCAACTTCATTTTTAAATCATGTTGCCTGATCTTATCAAAACACTATTTGAATATGCCGAAGATGTTCTTCTGAGTCTTTTGAAAATATTAAGATGTCATCTAAGTAAGCAGTGGCAAAGTCCTCACATTCTTGTAATACTATGTTCATGAGTTCTTGGAAGATAGCTGGAGCATTACTTAACCCAAAGGGCATTACATTAAACTGAAATAACCCCCTTGTTGACAAGTAAATGTTGTTTTTTCTTTACTATCTTCATCCATTTGTACTTGCCATATACCACTTTTAAAGATCTAAACTAGTGAAATGTTTGGCCTTTCCCAACCTAGCCAAGATGTCATCAATTAATGGTAATGGAAATGATATAGGTTTCACTATTTTATTTAAAGATCTAAAGTCGACACACATTCTTTTGGATCCGTCTTTCTTCCCAACTACAACTAATGGAAAAGCCCATGTTGACCTTGACCTTTCTATAATACCTGCATCTAACATTTCATCTACTGCCTTATCAATTACTTGTCTTTTATTAAGAGGTGTTCTATACGGCCTATTTCTGATTGGTGGATGGTCCCCTGTATCTATTTTCATTTTCACTGTACTAGTGTGACCTAACTCTGCATCAGTTTTTGCAAAAATATCTTTGTTTTCTTGTAACAGACTAAAAATACTTCTTTTATACTCCGAAGGTGCGTCAATATCTTTAAGAGAGTCTAACATCTCCTATTGTATTTTCTGGACTTTAAAGCTGTTGATTCTACTTGTATCTCATCTATTTCTAAAGCTCTAATTTTTTCCTAACACTTGACCTCTTTTTAATCTATAAAATTTATTTGTTTGATTAACTACTAATACTGGAATGTTTCTATTTCCTGTTAACTGTTCCTATTGATTCTTGAACTACAAGTCCTGGGTCATCTAAAAGACATCCATCATTGATACTTGAGATTTCAAAAATTTTCTTTATTTCTACTGTTAAATGCTCTATTTGTCCTAACAAAACATATTGTCTTACTCTGTGGTCTTAATGTAGTTGTTTTTGATACTCTTACTATTGATGATATGTGAGTATCATCTTCAAATTTGACATAGGTTCTCCCTATTCTTAAGCAACCTAAATCAAAGTATAGTCTTACTCCATTTTGTCTTAACCAGTCCCCCTACCAAGGATAAAGTTTCTATTCAAACCATCGGTGACATAAAACTTATGATTCATGGTCATTTTATTCATCGTAAATTTAATATTTACTGCACCTATTACTTTAAGTGATTGACCATTCACTGCCCTAAGATTTGGTTTTTCTTTGACAACCCTAACCTTGATTGGAAGATTGTTGGAAGCACTTTTTACTAATTAATGATACTTCTGCTCCTGTATCTACTAAAGTCCTAAATTTTTGTTTTTGTATCCATAGTACACATGAACTTGGATTTCCTGCTAATTGAATTTCATAGTTTCTATCTAATTTACTACTAGAGTTATCTACCTTACTTTTTCTTAATTTTCTACTACAACTCTTCTTATCGGCTTCCTTATAAGAAGAGCCTTCTAGTTTTCCTGTTCCCTATGTCCCCTATACTGAGACCATTGTTGTCCTATTCGCTGGGTGGAGTTTTCTGAAGTTTGTTCACTTACTACAGGTGGTGCAGGGAGTGCTAACTGTTTATTTGACTGAGACATATTATCTCGTATTGGGGGTGCCGGAAGTGCTAACATCTGAGGTGGTTCTGGTAATGCTAATGTTTTGATCATCTGGCTGATTTTGTTGATATGTAAATTGTGGAGGTCGAAAGTTGAAGTTTTGCCTATTCCGATAAGTATTGTGTGTAAACTGCGAGTGTGGAGGATCGTAATTTTGTCTATATTGATAGTTATTATTTGTTCTACCCCTGCCACGATTCGTTGGCGGTCCCTGATTATACTGCCAATATGGTACCCAGTTGCGAGGGTTAAATGTTCGATTTGGACAATTTCTTTTAAGGTGACCTATCATGTGACATACCCAACATTCTGCGCCTAATACCCAATCTGGTACAGATTGTGAATTTTGTCTATTTGGACCTACTTGGTGGTTTCTTTGTATTGGATATTGTGGTCTAAACGTTTGTTGAGTTTGTTGTTTAGTTTTCTTAGCGTTTTTGAACCTAACCTGTTTCTTATTGTCTGCTACTGATATTTGTAAGTCATCGTCACTATCACTGTCACTGTCTGTCTCGTCAGCTGCATTTACATCTACCTTTTTTGGACAATTTTGAGTAGTGTGACCTTTTCTTAAACAATTCTTACATAGTTTATTTCTTAAGTGATCTACTTCCATTGGTTGTATGTCTCTGTCTTCTTTTTCGGTTTTAAATCTAAACACATTTTGTGTGTACGTCTAAGGTCAATGCAATTTGATACCCTAACATTTTGTTCGCGTGTCGCAATCTTAACTGCAGCTTCTAAAGTTGTAGGTTCTTCCCTAATCAATTTCATTTTGATGTAATCAAAAGTCACCCCTTTACAAAATATGTCTATCAACTGTTGTTCTACTAAGTCTTTTGTGCTTTTGTTTTTTAGTCTGCTCTGTCGTATAAACATCCTCAGATGCTTGTATTATTCTTTCCCCCAAACATTTGTACTGACTCGTCTGTCTCTTGTTTTAGATTTTCTTAACTTAATTAATGCCTGTCTTTTTGTTTGTCACTTCCCCAAATTTTTCTTTTTAATAATTTCTTGAGGTCCCCCCAACTAGCTACATTTTCGTTATTTTCTTGTTCTATTAAATACCTCCTAATGAAATCCGCTACCGCCCCTGAACATGTTACCATGCTATTCCCGGCATTTTCTGTACATTTAATTCAACTAAATTTGCATATCTTTCTATGTCTGATATCCACGCCTTAAGATCCGCCGTTTACCCGAAAAGTTTCTTAATTACCTGATGTACAGGTACTGCCATTGCACTTGCCATGTTAGAGAATTGTCTCAAAATGTTATCAAACATCTCTTTTTCATCATTATCACCTTTATTTTCAGGTATCCCAGACACTCTACAAAATGGTGGTTCTCTATTTCCTACTCCCCCCGATATACTGTAGTACCTGTTACTACTACTTTCGGTTTTGTTTGGTACGTCTGACTGACCTGATGCTTTTGTTTTAGTTATATTTCTATTTTCAGTTTCATTTCGTATGTCTGTCTGATCTGATGTTTTTGGTCTATTTTTATTTATGTCGTCTAACATTAAATTATCCTCAATTTCTTCTAAAGCCGTAGCCATACTACTGAATTTTAGTCTACTATTTTCCTCTGCCATTATTAATTCTATTTTTAATTTTGTATTTTATTTCAAATGTTAAAAGAGTTTGCTAATTTTGTTAAAGTTTCAAAATAAGTTTTTATGGATATTTAATACTAATGCCTAAATAAGTTAAAATTGTAGTTTTTGTTTAAGATAGAGTTTGTCAAAAAGAATGTTCACAATTTTGTGGTCAAAATAATAAGGTACTAAGAAAAGTAAAAGTCTTACCTTTAGTTCCAAGTCTTGTGTTGTTCCCAGGTCTTATCCAGGGCAAAAGGCACCAAATCGATATTTGTTAACCAACCCACAAATATCAATAACTCAAAGTCCGGTCTGTGATCGTATAGTTTTATTCTCAGCACAGCAGAGTACAGCAATGGTAACAAATGTTTCAACAATCAGTAGAGTATGGTGGTAGTTCTCTCTAGGGCGGTTTCCCGCTGGTCTCTCTCGTTTCCAGAACTCCAGTGCTTATATACATTTGTCAGTTTTGACCAACGCAAAACACTAAAGTTCTAGAAGCTTATAGAAAGTTAAATGCATCCACAATTGGAAGAATACGGGCGCCGTTATCATCAAAATCTGTCATAATGCAACCTTTGGCAACCTTTTACATTATCATTCTTAGTACAACTTCAGTACTTTATATTATTTATCATTAACATCAATTCTTGTTTACCAAAACTGATGATGACAGATATTTGACCTTTTAACATGCAGCTTCAATTGCTGCTGAATTTGTAAAAGTGTTGACAAGTTGTTTATCCAAAACAGTATATTATAATAATGCTAAGTAATAATACTGAATATTATGCTGAGTAATTTATGAATTTGGAATTTTATATCTAAATTAACTTTGTCAACATATTTACTTGACCGATTTAGAAATCATGTAATTTTAGCTGCCCGTATTTTCCCAAATACATATATAATATACATCAATACTATTTCAAGTCACACCAATTTATTTACGTATATAATTTCCTAAAAGATTTATCTCCCGTACCTCATATTGTTACAAAATTAGGCACAAAAAAGTGTTTAATAGTTGCATTTCAAGTAACTACATCCTACTGCACAAGTTCAAAGTTGTTCGGCTAATCCTATGGCATATAGGATACAGCCGAGAAGTCTGTATTTGAGTACACAGAAATAACCCAGGAGTTTTGAGCGTGTCATAGCAATAAGGCCTTGCCTTAAAAATGATACAATTATACAGTGGTAAGAATTTGGCTATCCAATCAATCCATGTAGGCTATGCCACTAGTATTTTCATTGGCTAAAGTCAGGGGTCAGTGTGGGGTCAATTTAAGTGAAATTTTAGATTGATGCTAGATGTTGCCACCTGTGACCATCACATATGAAATGTAGTCTGTCAAGGTGTATGAGATAAAACATGGATCAACAAACCTGGACTTGGGAAGATGGGCTTACCCAAATATCAGTCATTCAGATTCTTAATACCATGAGTGTTTAGATTTCCCTTTCCACTCAACACACCCACGTTTGATTATTTTTCTCCCATGCTTTTAAAATTACAAATACTTTATGTACATAACATAACTTTTTATGAACTGCTTACTGCATTCTCCACCCTATCTTCTGAACCCCAGATGATGGGGTCATGAAATATAAAGATTTTTTTTTTACACAAAAATGTTTACCCATGCCTTATTGATTTACAAATTCATCAAAGGAAGGAGAAAAAAAAATAAATGAATGGTGATACAGTTTGAAAACAATTTCTGGATTGTGGAATTTTAGTGGATCAGTCCTACCACATTATCTGATCAACCCCTGAAGTCACTTTATACTCATCCAAATCAACAAACAGTAGGGTGTATCGTCATAATTTAGGGGTGGAAAAGTCAATATTGCATATAAAATTTTTATTCTAAATCATACACTCCTAAATCATAACAATGGACTTCCCCATTATATAAAATGGGTGAGTCCAAATGTGGCTACAGGGGTTGCTGAGTTAAACTAGTTACTTCTTTCAATTTTTGTCTCATATTAAAAATAAAACCCAAACGTTACACATACGGATACACAAGAGCCATCATCGCAGTAGCTACCATCTCTCAGAAACTGGCTAAAGGCTTTGCATGGTCCATTCACCGTTTCTTTACAACATCGGTGGCAAGCTTTCCCACTCTCCGTAGAACACAGGCATGGTATTTGTCCTTTTGCTTCGCAAAAATTCTGACAACGTCCCAAATAACAAACTCCACTGAAAAAATTATATAAACTACTGTTAAATCTTTAACCTGAAACCAAATCCTACTAAGATCTATAATTTTGTTCACATTTTTATTTGAATTAAATAAAAAAAAATTGTTTTAATCAAAACTGTCACACTGCATAAGATTAAAAATGATCAAGTGCATCTATGAACATGGTTATGACTATGAATTCTACTGAGCTTAAACAAACAGCATATACTAATGTTACTTACCCATCAATGCAACTTGTTCCATTTACTTTGTATCCTGGTTCTGGACACTGGAGCTGATTACCACTGATATAGAGTCAGGGATTTATTACATAAATCTCGTTTTTTGCAAAAAGTCATCAAACGTTTAAAAAATGAAATGATTATAAATTATACCTACAAATATATTACTGTATCAATGTATATCTGAAAAATTTTTGCTCTTTTACAACAGAGAACATGTTCACCTCTAAATGAAAACATCGCTTTCATTTTAAGTTTGCACTCTCATCTAAGGGCGAACCTGACGGAAAATTAAATGGCAGCCAGAATTTCCTGGTATACAGTATATATAAGATAAACCAATAGAAAATCAACAAATGCATCAACAAGTTTGCACGTTTGGATTGAGATTTTTTTATACATGCTGTACTTAGGTCTCTTTGCAGTAATCATTATTCAAATATTTTCTAATCAAACAGAGAAAGATGAAAGTTGGAAGCCCTAACACTCCACAAAACAGTCATGAGTCATCAACAGAAGATTAAGTCTAGAACTTACAACCTTATTTTTATCGTGGTCACCTGATCTGAACAATTTGTACAAGGATACGTGCAGACGGCAAATGTTTTACAGTCTGTATCGTCATCTGTTGTGTGATAACATGGAGTACCGTATGAAGCCAGGCGGCAGTTGACACAACACGGAAAATTCTGGGGGCTAAAACAAGAAAAAGCCAAAAGAATGGACATTAATTATTGAGTAAGCTTTCATTTTTAGTTTATAATGGAATGTAAGGCTATAAATAAACACAATGATGACATGGCTGTTGGATCTTCTTTTCCATTTCAATATCATGAATTTATTCATCTTTCATTTATGAATAAAATTTTCTATGCCACATCCCAAGGTGGTGACAAACTACACATGTTTTACAAAAAGTATATACAAAATTGCAAAAAATTAGTCTTAAGTCAAATTGTGCTGGACCTTGGATATCTGCTGAGAATGTCTGACATTCTGATTATCACCTCTAAAAATGGTCATTGCTGTGTTCAATTTTTTTCAAGATATATATGAATATTTATCAAAATTTAAAAATTGAAAATCATCATAAAAGAATAGTGAAATAGTTGACAGAAACTGTAGCAAGAAATGCACATAGAAATCCTATATTATTCAAACTGGAAATGGGGAGTAATCTCTTTTTGAATAAAGTCAATGATTGCAGTGTATTTCGAAGATATTTATAAATTAATCCCCTTTATCACTCTTTTGTTTCACTTCTTATTTCTCCTAAGCGTCCTATATCAACATTATTGTTATGCTTATTTCAGCGGAAAGGATTTTTCAAAATCTATTAATCAAATGTGAAAAACACACCTTAGGAAACAAGAGAGCTCCGAGGAGCTATACGTCTCGTCTGGGATGACATACAATCAATAATAATAACAACGAACTAGGCATCACCAATGATTCTAATACCCTTGCAATGGAAATATTGTATAAAACCTATAGAGAACTGACAATAAAAGGCCAACGTAAGTGCCCTAAAAGGCAAATCTAGGGCACATGAGAATCATATGTGTGAAGTATGGTTCCAATCCACCCAGAAGTTTCGGGGTTTTGCTCCAGAAATGATTTTCAGTGACTGTGACCTAGTTTCCAAAAAGTAGGTCAGACCGACCTTAGTACCCCAAAAGGCACATCTAGGTTACACGAGGATCATTTGTGTGAATTATGGATCTAATCTCCCCCAGTAGTTTAGGCGTTTGGCTCTGTAACGATTTTCAGTGACAGTGACCTAGTTTCCAGAAAGTAGGTCAAACCGACCTTAGTACCCCAAAAGGCACATCTAGGGCACATGAGGATCATTTGTGTGAAGTATGGTTCAAATCCACCCAGTAGTTTAGGAGTTCTGCTCTGGAAACGAAATGTGGATAACGACACGGCTATATCCAGATGGAATTAGTGATCCCTATGTCTCCCCTTTTGCTTCACAGGCGAGACAAAAATATTTAACTTAAATTTTACAATAATTTTGTACAACATTTTTAAAAAAGTTAAAGTGAATTTTAAAATGAATTTCAAAGATCTAATAATTGACTGAGATTTGGATGGTAAAATTAAAAGCAAATACATTGCATTATTAATTCTCATTTTCTAGATAGAGGAAACAGACAGACACAAATTTACCTGCAAAAAGCACCTGGCCGAAGCTTACAATTCTCACAACAGCTGTCACTCAACATACCAGAATCACATGTCTCTCCCCCATCAATACGACCATTACCACATATACCCAGGTTTATATTTTCCTCTGAAATCAAACAATTAATACAAAAGGAGGACTTGTGATACAAATAAGGTCTAACAATTTGATTTAAACTTAACAAAGAACAGACAAGTTATAAAAAATATTGTAAAAGAATGTGAGATAGAGTATGGCAAAATAATACCGCAGACTTAATCCTAAGGAACCATCCAATGTGCAATAGATCATTGCGAAACAAAGTACAATGTATTCAAATTTTACAATGCACACCTCACATCAATTCATTCTATGCCCCACTCCACCAATTTACTTGACCTCAACAAGTTAATTTAGGTGTTGTATGAATAGATAAGCTTGCTAACTAATCTTCTTATTTGCACCCATGAAAATTGGCCATGTCAAAAGAATTTGCATCCCCCCCCCCCAAAAAAAAAAAAAATTACAAGACCAACATGTGAACATAGCTTGTGCTAAGAACAATAAGAAGTATATGCCATGACTTGGCAGACCGATCTAAGATAATTCACAGACTAAACTACTTCAAATCATTCTTATGTAAGTGATACCCAGTTTACTTAATTTTCTCACCTGTGAAACAACTATAGCCTTTGCTCTCAAGTACTTTAAAAATGGATCGGACACTACAAGGTGAAAATTTCTGAAAAAAATTATATTGCTGTTGAATAAAGTATATATATTGATATATAAAAACTGGTATATTAGTTTTAATATTTCTTATCATACAAGCACCAAGAGAACTGTAGTAAGTTATGTTCAAGTTGTCCAGTTATTACCTAAAATAAGTTTGCATAAAGGGTTAGTCTGCAGTTTACAGGTCACTGTTGCCATCTTGAATTTTATCAATGGTAAAGCTAGTGGTAGGAATTCAAAATTAGGTTTAGGGTTTCAGGTTGGAATTTAGGTTTTAGGTTATGGTTTAGAGTTAGGGTTTAGGTTTAGGGTTTCAAGTTAGGGTTAGGTTAAAGGTATTTTCTCTTACTTTTTCTACAGTGACTGGCAAACTGTAGTTGTCCCACATAAAGTTAAAATTTTGACTATATAAATATGTACAATGACAATTTATGATAAAGCACAGAACATGCCATAATACCACACTGAACCTGACCTTACTTGGAGTATTAAGATTGTTTATGCCTGCGTATAGCTCGTATTTGTTATTGTACATCAAGTACAAGCAGTAAAACTAGAAAAAAACAAAAAAATCTTTGTTCTGTTAAGCACATCTATGTCCCATTAAAACAATGCAATGAATGATATCTTTACAGTAGCTAAACATTTCATGAAAAAAAGATATGAAATTCTGAGAAAAAGCATCTTCACTGAACTGGTAAATGGACACAATGTCATAGGATACTAATTAACAAACTTACCAAGTTATTTTTAAACAATATCATTTGGGAAGTGGATAGCATCAGAAAGTTTCCACCATTGGAAACTGACGGCTTACACTCGTCAGTATCGGGATCATGGTGACTTCCCCAGTTATGACCTGAAATTATAAAGAATCCTGTCTTGGAAAAAACACTCTCATGAATGACCACTCAACTTTTGACACCACACTTTAAAAACCAATTACAGTGGAACCCGTTTTAAGAGACCAGCCCATCTGCCACTGGAATGTGATCCCTCAAAACAGGTGGTCTCTCAAGAAAGCATTTTCATTCAAGGATTATTTAATCAATCTGTTTGCATTGTGGTCTCAGACAATAGGTAGTTTTTTCAGAATACAGTCTTTTAAGCAGGTTCCACTGTAACCGATTTAAAACTGCTAAGTAATCCTTTAAAAAATCTCTTTTGAGATCTCACCTGTCTTGAGAGACCAATTGATCATGTCAATGCATGTTGTAACTTAGTGTCAGATCCAAAATTCAAAGGAGGTGGCTTTGGTGGGGGAGTTTTGAAGGGTACAGTGAGAGACCATCCCTCCTGAAAATGAATTCAAATGTGGTCAGGTCAAGACAGGTTGTCTCTCAAAAGAAGTTTTATATAAAGGATATGTGGTCATTCAATACAGGTGGTTTTTCACAAGAGAGGTCATTCAAGACAGTTTCTATGGTAACATTCTATTTATAAAATGTTTTATGATACATGCCTCAACACACGGAATTTTCAATTTGTTGGATTAACTGTGAAGTGAGATTCCACTTGAGCAGGGGCAGTAAATATATACTAGTCAGAAAACCCACTTGTGCCCCCCCTTGTTCTATACCCTTGGAAGACCATCAAACACACAAGTATTTTGTATAATGCCTTTAATTTCTATATATCAAGACATTTTCTTAGATATAATAAAATTAATTCCTTACCTAATTCTGTTCCACAGGAACATGAGCAGTGAACAGGTCCATGAAAATAAAGATAACTTAAAGATTTACTAAGTCCAATGACAATATATAAATAAACTGTCATATATGTAAAATATCATGAAATGTATTATTCTATCTGTGGCCTAAAATAAAATTTTAATTGTTGGATGTTGTCTGCCTACCCACCCAAAATGCTGCCGCCCAAAATATTTTTTTCCACATTTTTGGTATCCAGATTTTTTTTCTAGCCTAGTTCAATCAACCAATCTTTATTTAATTGATTCTTTAAAATACTGTTTTCACGCCTGAATCACAAACCTGAACCTCCTTCCTAGACCAGGTTAGCTAATACTATACACATGGATACATATATTAATCTTTCTTCATATTACCTGTATATGCTAGAATTTACATTATATCAAAAATGTATAAAGAGAATGAGGCCATTATTAAAGCATACATTTCTTGCTTTATTTGATTTCTTTTTCTTGAAAAACAAAATAATATGCCTACCTACCAACCCACACTTGGAAGGCATGGACAGGCAACATCAAACAAACATATTTTAACAGTGGCCTGCCCTTTAAACCCCAAACACTAAAATCTGTTGATCTTTAACAACAGAGCAGAGCCTACCACTCTGATACTAAAAATAATAAAAAATGACACTGTCCAATCACAAAAAAAAATACAAAGATGATAAAATTTTGCAAATTAATCATTCAAAATTAATCTCAAACTTGAAAACAGTGAATATGGAGAAATAAAGAAATCCATCTATTACAATGTTTAAATTGATATCCTTTTTACTTTGTTATCAGCAGAGTTGACTGTATGTATACTTACTTTCAACAGCAGCTTACATTCCATTCAGGAAGAAAAAAGTAAAATCTTGCAGTCATTTAATCCTACTATACATTACAAGTAAAATATGCGAAATTCTAGTATGCTCTTTAACAAATACATGATTACTGCAATAGCTCGTCACAAAATTTCAGTTACCGTGTGCAACAGTTGCCATAGCAACAATAGCCACCTGTCTTTCACCATCATCATTCATTGAGGTACTGACACCTGTGTTTGAAGCCTGTTTATAACCTGTATGAAAAGATAGAAAATAAATGACTTCATTACTGTCTTTAGATTATCCCGTGGACTTACAGGTGCCCTTTAGCAGAATTTCATTGATAAACGTTAGCTGTGGTTTATTTTTTTAAATTTTTTATTACTTAGATGTACAATTACAAAAAAAGATATATATATGATTTTCTCTTTAACTCTGACATTTGCCCATTTTGGTGCTATTATTTCTTACACACTTCTAGCAAAGGTTATTCAACATATTGACCTTTTCCGATTTTCAATAAGTTTACAAATATGAAATATCATTTCAGAAAATCAATTTCTCAGTTGATTCGGAAATTTGCTGACTCAAGAATTGACATGATGCATCACGAAAAGTCAGGTAAAACTTACGATGATCGTCAGGAGAGCATATACCACCGAGGTCTGATGAACGCCACGACGCTACATAAGCCAGTCCCAGAAATCCTTTGAAAAGCTGGTACGTCAACAGGTGCACAAGACAGTACTGGTTGTTGTAGTATGCTTTGCTGAACTCCTGTGTGAATTAAGATACGACAAAATTTTATTCAGACACCACTGCTCCATGTTCTTTGAACTTAAACATTTCAAAAATATTACAATACTGTTAAAATGAAATATCGGTCATTAATCTGCAATGTAAATTAAAAATACAAAACACCAAAAAAAAAATATATATATATATACATGTATATAGGTTTGTTTTTTGTTTTTGTTTTAATGGAGCTTTTTAAACCACACTCAACAATTTTTCTGTCTTACAATGGCAGTCAGTTTTTAATGTTCCTTAGACACATTCAGACATTTTGAAATAAAAAAAAATATTACTGGTCAACCGGACCAGCGAATAAAGGGATTTCACTGGTAAAAGAATTTACTGGTCTGTGTATATACACAATTGAAATGAAATGGAAAATTACTGGTCATTTGGACCAGTTATCAGATAAATTTCACCAGACTTTTGTAAAATTTACCGGTTTTTCTGGCAAGACCAGTAAATTTCAAAAACTCTGCACATGTAACCTGCAAGTTTTGTTGATCAGTTGAGCAAACTTGACCTCAACCAACCTCATTTTAAACTGGATGTTGATGTCATCATGGCAGCAATAAAATGACTCCCCCACCCCTCATTCAACTTCTTCGAGTTTTAAGATATACAAATGTTAAGTAGTCCTTCTCAACTTACATTTAACAGTCCACTCAGATCCAGGTCCCTGTTCTGCATGTTGTATTTTTCTGATGTAGAGTAACTGTCATGGATGAGGATCTGCAAATATTACAAAACATGATTGGATTTTGAATAGTGTTTTAAGCTACACTCGACAAATTTTCAGTTATATGGTGGCAGCCAGTTTTTAATTATGAGGGAGAGAACCTGGTGACCTGGGAAGAGACCACTGGCATACTTTCTCACAAAAATCAGCTTAGACTTCAGTCGGGCTCAAACCTGTGCTGACCAGAAGTGAGAGACTATATGGTACAAACATATCAAAGTGCGATGCTCTAACCACTAAAACACAAAGGCCAGCAAAACATAATCTGTCTTGAAAGAATATAAGACCACCTGTTCTGGGCACCAAAATCTAAAAGCCACTAGCTACTTTGCTGTGATTACTTAAAACATTTCATCAGAAACATGTTTTTTTATTTTGTTTGTTGGAATGTAGCTTTATGCCACACTCAGCAATCAACAGTCACATGGTGGCGGCCAATTTTTAGTAGTGGAGGAGAGAACCTGGTAACAATGTACCTCGGAAAAGTCCAAAGGCCTTCCGCAAGTAAACTGCCTTACTTTCTCCCATAGTCAGCTTAGGTTCCAGTGAATGGAGTCGAGAGACTTCATGGCTGACTGCACAAAGCTCTAACCACTCAGCTCTAGAATCACTTTAGCCACACAGGAATGATATATAGGAGGACAAAGTGTATTTACCAAAAAGTGAATTTACGGAAAAGTAAATATGTAATAAAATTAACATGATCTACAAATCTTTACATAGTATAGGGCTAAATATATACATTTCTCGCAGCAGTCTCCCATATACGACGTTCATATCGGCTATAAATGAAGTTTTACATATGATGTCACACAATGATGTAGCTTCATTCATAACATTACGTCACACCAAGATATATTTCATTCGAAAACTCTATACTTTACTGTTCTACCTTGAACTTCGCTTTTTCATTATTATGAGACCAATCATGTATAAAGCGGGATATTTGATTCCATAATTTTTTTTCTATTTGAAAACTAAGATATGTAAATATAACGAATGAAAACTTGTCAGAGTGCATTTATTGCCAATATGGATGCCATTTGTGTTAGAGATAAATATTCTGATTCATGGTGCTCTAGCGGGCGTCATCCTAAATGCACTCTGACAAGTGTTCATTCGTTAAACAAGATACTTTTGGATCCCTGGCACAAAGTGTATATATGGTATACATTCATAATCACTGACAATTATTTCCAGTTACAAAATTACATACAAAACACTAAATGATATAATATGGATATAATTTGCATTGTTTTCAATTGTTTTTATAAGGAACTCAAAATACTGTATTCTGTAGCATTTTTACACCCCTCCCCCCGCAAGAATGTCTTGACTGTGGTGTGAAATTTTCATTTTTAAAACAGTGTAATGAGTACAAATTTTCAATTAATAGAAATATTTGGTAGTAAAAAAAATAAAGTTTTTAAACACATACCCCGGCTATTTCAAAACCAACACCAGTAAGGTCGGCTGACCAATGTGTAGTTTTATAAATGGAATTAACATTGTTTATCAGTCCAATCTACAAGCAAATAAAAAGTGCTAAACAAACTAAGCCTCAACCAGGAAATGACATAAATGATGGATAAATGATGAATTGGTCTATAAAAACAGCAACTCTGGATTAGAAAATTAATGTATGTTTCAATATACTACATGAATGATCCATGCTGTCGGACAACCAAAATGTTCACCAAAAATTAATTACTTTTGAAAATTATATATAATAATAATATATATATATATATATAAAATTATATATATATATATATATATATATATATAAAATTATATAATTATATATATATAAAATTATATATATATATATATATATATATATATATATATATATATATATATATATATATATATATATATATATATATATATATATACAGGTGATTCTTGATACGTTGAAGTTCACTGGACCACTGAAAAACTCAAGGTTTCAAGAGTTCGAGAGTTCCAGAAAATGACATTTCAACCATTGTAGGTTCTTAATACTATAAAACCTAAGGAAAGTTTTAGATTTTGTTTTTGTAATTTGCATGAATTTTGTCATAAACAATCCTCGTGTCTAGTTTTGAAACATAAAAAAATCATGTAAAATATTAACTTTATCATATATCCTAAACGATCATTGACACAAAAGGTCTATAAGATTGCAGTACCCTACACTGTATCTACAAGTTTAAATACCACTGGGCTGTGACACTTGTACTCAAAATTGTAGTCTGTGATGAATCTTTATGCATTTCTTCTGCTTTAATTGATCTAAACAAAAGGTTTACCTTTGATAACAAGCCATACCAGACAAGAGGAAGTGTATAAATGTTTACTACAATCCAAAATAAATGATTGCACAATATTTTAAAACTATAACTAAAACGAACTGGCAAACCAATTTAACTGTCTTTGAAATATTGACGTTAATAGACAGACATTGATTATGTGCTAATTTTCTAATCATGCTACAATTCGTTAATGTAAAGAACCATGGAAATTTTGGGAAAGAATCTAAATTTATTTGACAAAATGCTGTAAATGGACAAAGACGAGATCCAAAAAACAATACCCTCTCACTATCTTCAATCACAGGGGGATAAAATCGGAAACAAACAAAAAATGAATATATCATACAGTATATCTTATGATGTATGTGTGTATGTGTATGATGTGTGTGTTAGTTGTTTGTATGATGTGTGTTAGTTGTTTGTAAGATATGTGTGTTAATTGTTTGTATGATGTGTGTGTTAATTGTTTGTATGATGTGTGTGTTAATTGTTTGTATGATGTGTGTGTTAGTTGTTTGTATGATGTGTGTGTTAATTGTTTGTATGATGTGTGTGTTAATTGTTTACAAATATCAACAAACATTCTGAGACTATTGATGAATCAATACAATTTACCTTACCTGGGAAACCATTTACCTGTGAGTAATTGTATTCTAAAACTCCTGTATATTTTGTGAAAATTGCTTGAGAAACCCAGTTTGGCTATTACTCACTTGCAATTGATTAACCAGATGGACAAACAGATGCAAATAAATCCCATGGTCACCCATCCAAGCTTCATGGGTACCATGTAGTGTGAGGCTAAAATAATAGTGAGACTAGGATGGAAGGGACAGATACATGACCACACAAAGCAGAGAAACCTAAATATAGAGTCACAGAACCAAAACAAATCTTACAATATAATTCATTGTCCTGTTTATAAAACCTCCTCCGATTCCTTTACAGAAATAATAATCAGCTACCAACAGAATGCGACAGACTTTATGATTCTGCAGAATACTTCGTTTTTGTCGTTTTACTCTGTCTGTAAGTAAATGGAAATATGATTGAGTTAAAAAAAAAGATAATTATCATGTGATATCTGAAGAACAGATTTTTTTTTTAAGTTTTATTGCCATGACAACCAAAGTCAATGAATTTGGAACTGCAGACCAAGTTATATATGCCAGATGAGGCCTTACTTGTGATGATGAAATTATTTCCCGTTTGTCTAATGACCTGGACCCAGTTCCACAACAGGATCCGGTTGCACAAAACGTTGTTAAATTTAACTTGGAGTTAGCTCATAGATAGTTCATGGTTATTTTAACTCCAGGTTAAATCTGTTGCACAAAGATAACTGAGAGTTAACTCATAGTTCATGGTTAAATACGGAAATTTTAATCATGGTCTGGACCATGATTAAATATTTAACCCTGAGTTAACTATAAACATTTTTCTTGTCGGCACGCCAAGTGTAATGAATTTCCCGAACAATTTTTTATTTCTATTAAGATAAATGAATATCATTTGTAATTTTACTTTTCAAAAGTTCAGGATATTATTTCAGTTCTTAAATTTATACCAAAACAGACATTGACAGGCGGATGTCTGTAATGAAAGTTTTGTTTACATGTCGCTCGATGACTGCTGATTTTTCTGGAATTCCCTACAAAATACGCTGGACATAAAACAACCACTACTTATTTTATGCAGTATTACGTAGTCAGGCACCATAGCTCAACGGTCAAGTCACTGCAAAGTAGATAAAAGGGATAGACATCCAGGTTCGAATCCAGGAGCTGGCTGATATATTTTTTTTTTTCCTTCCTTTCTCTTCATTCTTAAAATGCATAATCATATTTCTATATTTTTATGTTCATACTGAGGAAATACAAGCAACTAGTAAATATGCAATTTAAAATGATAAGAGAATAAAATAATATAAACAAGAGTTAAACCTGGCTAGATCTATCAGAAATTATAAAACCTAACATGATATAATGCATTATGGGTAAAGCTGGCTAACTATGACCTAACAGTGAGTTAAAGTATTAACTATGAGCTAATTCATAGTTAGCTGACTACAAACTTGAGCAAGAGATTTTAACCATGTAGTTAACTAACTAACTATGAGTAAATTATAACTCATAGTTAGCGACTAACCACAAATAAAATTTTAAATTTATCCAGGTTGTTAAATTTAAATGCATTGCGCAAACTGGGTCCAGGTTCTGCAAGCCAGTCCTGTTCAAGTTTATTTCCGACCTGAACCCATGCACAACAGTTGAAGTTAACCAATGTTAAACCAATGGGCTAACTGTAGGTTAAATTTAACAATGTGTTCTGCAAGCCAGTCCTGATCATCATGATGTCAATTTTATCTTCCGACCTGAACCCAGTTGCACAACAGGTTGTAAAATTTAACTTGAAGTTAACCAATGTTAAACCAATGGGATAACTGTGAATTAAATTTAACCACCTTTTGTGCAACTGGGTTCTGATGTCCAGTTAATCTAATGACCTAATGTCCAGTTTCTCTACTGACCTGAAGTAAAGTTTATCTAATGACCAATGTCCAGTTTATCACGCAACATGACATGGCAGTTTTTCCCCCAACAAAATAGATCTTGACATAAACTGAACTGGACATTTCACTCTCATTATTTATCCAGGTAGCACAGCTAACACTGCACTGGACATTTCAGTGTCATTGGTTAACCAAGTAATAAAATTTAGTCTGCATTGGATATCCAGTTTGAAATGCACAACTTTTCATTTTTCATATATCCAGGTCATGAAAATATAATCTGTATTGGACATTACATCATCCTTGGTGGTAAAGCCAAGCAGTACAACTTACAGTCTGTACTGGGCATGTCAGTAACCTTGGCTTACATTACATCGTCCTTGGTGGTAAATCCATGTAGTACAACTTACAGTCTGTACTGGGCATGTCAGTAACCTTGGCTTACATTACATCGTCCTTGGTGGTAAATCCATGTAGTACAACTTACAGTCTGTACTGGGCATGTCAGTAACCTTGGCTTACATTACATCGTTCTTGGTGGTAAAGCCAAGCAGTACAACTTACAGTCTGTACTGGGCATGTCAGTAACCTTGGCTTACATTACATCGTCCTTGGTGGTAAATCCAAGTAGTACAACTTACAGTCTGTACTGGGCATGTCAGTAACCTTGGCTTACATTACATTGTCCTTGGTGGTAAAGCCAAGTAGTACAACTTACAGTCTGTACTGGGCATGTCAGTAACCTTGGCTTTTTTCTCACTAATGTCAAGCAGAGCATACAAATTAATTGTTTTGTGTAAAACTTCATCAAAGAAAGTTATAATTGATGTCTTACCTGAAATTATCCTTTATATGATACAGCAAGCATTAAATTCACTAAAATAAATGGAGTAAAGAAAGTCTATGTCAATACTATAACAAATTACCTTGGAATGTTTGCTTCTCGAAATTCATTTGAGACATGGACTGGGTTGTATTTACTGTGTTTTCCGTCTGACTATTGTTGTACTGTGTTGATCCACAGACACTGCAAAAAAAATCAGGCTTTTGTTATCATAAACAGTTATTCTACACATAGAAAATAGTGCATATGGTTTAAAATTAAAAAACGTACAAGAAAATTGACAATTACTGGACTGCAATCAATAAAATAGAGGTAAATATCATGAATATGATATTCCTGAATACAGTAAAACCTGCTTAATGACCACCTGTGTATAAAGACCACCTGTTCACAAAGACCATTTTTGCTGTCCCCAATAGTACCATTTGTGTACAAATCAACCTCTATATAAAGACCACCTCCCTATAAAGACTAGTTTTCTCGTGTCCCTCGGGAGGTTGTTAAATACAAGTTTCAGTGTACAAAGAAGTAGATATGATTTACCCACACAAGGAGTTAGATATGATATGTGTTTAATATAATAATATCATGAATATTGATTAGAATTCTCTCTTTTGTTCTACTTTATTACAACATCAATGATGCGTACACTTACCTCTTGTTCTGACTCCAGATTATGTCTGATCGTCTGTACATGATCATGGTCTTGCTGTTTATGTTAACTCCGTCCTTGTGTCGCCATAACGGCTGAATTATATAAAAGAATACAAACATTTAAAATAGTGTCAAAAATATAATATGGTGTACAGATAGCATAGCTTTTAGTGAACTCGCCTCTTATCAATTTGACCTAGGTTTGATTCCCAGATTGAACAGGCAAGTACATAGATGGTTGTGACCAAATGCCTCTCACTGATGTGAACTAGGTTCAATCCTAAAACTGAACACAGTATGTGGGATGGAATGGTGGTCACCATCTCAAACTCGGTATTCCGGCTTTTTCCCACTGTCAGCACCACCTCAAGCCAAAATGCTAGCAAGTGAGATATTTACATAAACTACATAAAGATGTTTGTGAATCGTTGTCAGATAACTGAAAATCTGAATGATACACGTAAATATTTTTAAAATTGTCAGAAACAATGAAAACAAAGACAGTAATACGAGAGTCATCAAAGACACAGCTACAGTAAACATTGCATTACAGGACACCCCTGTAAAGTGGTCACCTGTCTACAAAGGCCATTCAAACATAAGCCTCTTTATAAAGGCCACCTGTTTGCCTGTTTCCTTGTGTGACCTTTAAAAAGAGAAGTTCGACTGTAGCTTCAAAAGAGACAATATCTGGAAACAACTCTGCTTTGTTTAACATTGCTTAATGAGGAATCAATAACACCACAAAATATTGGATTTTTCTATTCTTGTTTCAATATTCCATTAAACATGTTAAAAGAAATCCACTTAAATCAAGTTAATGAAGACTTCAGTTATTAATGGAGATCACAAATTTTGAGAATTCAATTCAAATATTTTCCAGTGGAAATGACAGCCCCTTAAAGGATTTTCCCCCATAATTAAAACCAGTCTTATTTTCCCCTGAATTTCTAAGAGTGCATTACAATTTCCCAATTTTAAAGCAAATGTAGGCATCTTAATGTATTGCAGTTTTCCCAAAGTTTTAAAAGAAGGGAAGGGCACTTGTCAATATGGGCAAGAAAAATACTGGTTATGGACTTTTCTTTGAATGTAGAGAGAAGGTTCTTTATTAAGCCATGCATTACATTGTAAATGTAGAAATATATTGAGGTAGAACCGACCACAAAATAACAGAAATTGTTTTAACCCATTTAGAAATTATGCTACAAGGAATAACAGTAACCTACTGGTTATGATGATAATTATAAAGACCCAAAATGTATATAATTTCATTAATTACATGAATTATGTTGTATTGGTTTTTTTTCATTCTGCTAATTACATACATGTAAAATGTGTATATATATATATATATATATATATATATATATATATATATATATATATTGACAAGTGTAGTGAGTATTTCAAAGTTCAAAGTAGGTTAAAAAATGAAATAACAAATATCATCAAGAACAAAAAGGAGGTTACGTGATTTACATCTGTCGTAACCTCCATGTGACCTGAACAATCGCTCTCGTGTTATTTTGTGGTCTGGTAGAACTGTTTTGGTAATTCAGTTGGAGCACAATAATCAAATCTATTTTCCATTTACATCTTTGGTTATTTTACTGGTTCGAAAAGTTGAAAACTTACAGGAGATTCAAATTTCACTGGTGCTTATACATGATAATACTTACTAAGTTCAGTTGACCTACTTTACAGGAATTGGCTATTCTCCCATCAGAAATGAGACTCCAATGTAGGATTACTTTGTCAGTCAAAGGGAAACCCCTGACTATTTTTGAAATAATATCACGTACAATACATTATACCGTATTTTATGGCCTATAGGTCGATGTGGGGGATAGGTCGAATGGCCGATTTTTGGCAAAAATCCAGGTTTAAGTATTAGATAAGTCGAAGTGGAGGACAGGTCTATATCGGCAGAGATGGAAACTTGAATGGGAGAACACAAAAATACATCGTTTATGTTTAATAACTGGCGCTAACACGATGGTAGCCTACTAAAATTATCAGAGTGATAGGCCTATTTTACGGTACATTATTAAATAGGAGTGATTAAAAAGCATAGAAGTTGCATTTTATCATATTTCACATCACTTATATTACTCGTGTGTACTGATTATGTATACAAACATTGCCATTATGTTACCTGTCAAATCATCATTAAATTCTTTATGCTGTTTACACAAGCGACTTCAATCCTTGTCTTATCCTTACATTGGCCTAAATTATTATGCTGCTGCAATTGTCAAACAATTAAATACTCAAGGTCGAGTGTCAATTAATTTATGTAACACTTTTTCCAAAACTTTCCCAACTTCAAAGACTGTCCTGCGATCGTTATCAGTTGAAGGTCACGTTCCAGTGAACACAGCTTGTAGTGTCCTGAAAGTTCAACTTCACAGCGGGGTGCCGAGATAAGGGAATCATTCAAAAGTATAAACTGTCCGGTATAAATATAATGTAAACGATGTATTTTTATTATGCAGTTTCTGACACAGTCTTGAATCCCAATGATATTGTAACTTGAAAGATCATTATTTTGTCACTTGATTATGAACACAGTGCATTACGCACACACTAGGTCACATTTAATAGTCCTACTAAGTTTAAATACAAATGGGTGTTTGGAGTAGGCCCCTAGATTATCCTGTGGAAAATGTTGAATTACGATGTTAAAATGAGGAATTACGAATACAAGTTAAATATTTCACTATTTTTTTTCTAAGATAAGTCGATGCGGTGAATAGGTCGAGGTCACAACTTTGGAGAAAAAAAATATCGACCTATAGGCCGTAAAATACGGTAATCAACTAAAATTGAATGTACTCACCTCTATAAAGAACTCTTCTTCACCTGTTATAACACTGCCAGTAACAACTCCATCTTCTATGTACAGAGAACATGATGAGGTCTCGTCCCCTGTTAAACAAAAAATAAATAACAATATTGCCAGTAACAACTCCATCTTCTATGTACAGAGAACATGATGAGGTCTCGTCCCCTGTTAAACAAAAAATAAATAACAATATTGCCAGTAACAACTCCATCTTCTATGTACAGAGAACATGATGAGGTCTCGTCCCCTGTTAAACAAAAAATAAATAACAATATTGCCAGTAATAACTCCATCTTCTATGTACAGAGAACATGATGAGGTCTCGTCCCCTGTTAAACAAAAAATAAATAACAATATTGCCAGTAACAACTCCATCTTCTATGTACAGAGAACATGATGAGGTCTCGTCCCCTGTTAAACAAAAAATAAATAACAATATTGCCAGTAACAACTCCATCTTCTATATACAGAGAACATGATGAGGTCTCGTCCCCTGTTAAACAAAAAATAAATAACAATATTGCCAGTAACAACTCCATCTTCTATGTACAGAGAACATGATGATGAGTTTTTGCCCTTTGTTAAACAGAACATAAATAACAATACTGCCAGTAATAACCTCATCTTCTATATAGAGAACAAGATGAGGCATTGTGAAATAAAAATAATAACATTGCTTGTAATAATCTCATCTTCTATGTAGAGAGAACATGATGAGGTGTTATCTCGTATTAAACATCTGTTAAACAGTAAGAACACCATCAAGATTATATATATATATATATATATACATATATATATATATATATATATCTATATATATATACATACACATATACAGGGCACATATGAGGAATTATCTCCTGTTAAACAGAGATACATGTAGATATAGCAATTCTGCCAGTAATAACCCCAGTATTCTATGTAGAGAGAACATGTTGAGGAATTATCTCTTTTTATACAGAAATACAAATAACAGTAATACAGTCTGTAATAACCCCATCATCAAGATCTGACTGTTAGGAACAACATGTACATATTGCCTAAATATTCCTGCATAGATTTAACAATGGGTGGTGGCATTCTTTTTTTTTTATAAAAATGTCAAGAAATGAAATTAGTTTTTTTTCAAAGCTAAAATACACACAAACTACAAATGTATATACATGTAAATAATACAGACAGGCAAGTGTGTAATAATAATAATAATAAAAATAAAAACTTCACTATAATCATGATAATCAAGATTTTCTGTCTTACCTTTCAGTTTTCCATTATAGAAGTGTGTGTGAGATAAAGGTGCATTGGTCATCTGTCCATCATGATGTATCACTTTTGTCATAAACCCTGATGACAATACGTCAGTCTTTGTAAGTTTCAAATGAAACTGTCTACAAACCAAAGTTAGAAAATATTGTTAACTCTATATAATGAATGTGTGAATGATACAAAGACTAATAGAATCAATCCCTACCTTGAGGGTATAACAAAGGAATTTCCGTCTGACAATGTACCCTCGGATTGAGATTCCTTTGTCATACCCTCGAGGTAGCGGTTGATTATTTTTCTCCTATTTCTTAAGTATATGTCTGTGTAGATTTACTCATGATCTACATGTCTATATAGATATACGTATATATCTCAGTCATATCTGACATAAATATGTAACTGCATTCTGGAAGCCACAGAAGTTCTACATCATAAATTGTATTGTGACGTCATAACGCATGTAGCTTGTCACCCCCCTCCCCCTCTGTGGATGACAGGCAGGTCATTTTGCACTAGTTATAAGGATAACTGTGAATAACGGTGAAAAGGGTATGACAGCTAGGGGAACATATGTTTACAATGATTTAATGAGAAGTCTGATGACATAGAGTACTTAGTGACTTACATGAACATCACCTCGGTAAAAGACGTATAAACTAGCAAACCTTTACACCTTATACTTTTCAAATCCAGCAAATATACATCTGCACAAATCATAACTGTAAAAACCAGCAAATGTACACCTGTACAAATTATTCCTGTAAAATCCAGCAAATGTACACCTGTACAAATTATACCAGTAAAAACCAGCAAATGTACTCCTGACTGTACAAATGATACCTGTCAAAAGCAGCAAATGTACACCTGTACAAATGATACCTGTCAAAACCAGCAAATGTACACCCGTACAAATTATACCTGTCAAAACCAGCAAATGTACACCTGTACAAATTATACCTGTTAGATTAAATGTTTACCTGTACTAGGTGTACAAATTATAGCTGTCAGATTAAATGTTTACCTGTACTATCATTATACCTGTAAAAAATATATTTTCACCTGTACATATCGGTACTTGTATTATACTTTTCAAAACCAGCAAACTCACATATGTACATGTAGATCTTCAAAAAGTTTACTTTTGTACATCTGAACAAATTATACATTACCTTTCAAAACCAGCAAATTGTATTTCCTGGTATTCATCGAGAAGTGGTAATCTAGTGTCTCTTTTAATTCTAGATTTGATATCTGTAAGCTCAAGTGTCTCATAATGATGCAGCTTTTGAGATAGTTCACCTGTAAAACGAAACACATCAATGACATCATAGATATCCCTGTTGTGATTTGGGTAACATATACTGTATGTACCTGGTTATTTTTGCCCAGTGTTATTTCCACCCTTCTTCATCTGCAAACAGCTTCATCCCATTTCAAATTCGCCCAGACTCATTACAATTCCAGTTTACAATATGATTTTATTTCATTACTAAATTTTATTTAACAATCAATACTTGACCATGTCTACTGCATGAGTACACTAAAGTTTTTTTTAATAACGTTGTTTGTTGTTTCAAATGAAATATAAATGTATAATAAACTAATTCTCTCTCTGCAATTATTGGAAAAGGTTTATCATTTTGAATTCGCCCAAAGACGATGAGTGCGAAAAGTGTGAAAATAAAATGGTGGCGAATATTTCCCAGTAAAGAGTGGTCATCAAAATCCAACAACCTGGCTAGGTGGAGCCTTGTGAACCCTTTCTTGACCTGTGATATCTATCATAACCAAAAAGTGAGCAGAATTGACCTTTTGATAATTAAAAGGTTACTCTGAGATAGACATGGGTACCAGTGTCCTACAATTCCATTTAAGATAGAAATAACAAGAATCTACAAAATCACATTCAATTTCATGCTTTGTTTATTACCAATAATGTTACCAAAACTACCACTAAAATGACAAATACTGATGTTATAAATCAGAAAAAAAAAATATTTATTTTATAAAATTTTGCTTTTAAGGACATTATTAAAAACTAAAAGAATGCATTTAATGATAGTAATGGATTTGTAATGAACAAACTCTGATCTCATTTATTAATAGAATTTCAAAGTTTTAATTATGTATAAAACTGAACAAGAAACTTAAATAAAATTACAGAAATAATTAAATTCATTTAGATGCATCCGTCAAAGTACACTTGCACGACAAAATTATGTCAACTTTTTTCATTTGCCGCCGTTTGTTAAATTAATAAATATTGGACTGACTAATTAATTTTCAGTCTGTGGACTATCTAAATTGGTTTTGAATTGTCCGCATACAATAACAAAAATATTTATAAGTACTTAGTTATTTTAGACCATTGAAAAATGGCCCGTTTGATTTTACTTTTAAAATGCAGATGCTCAAACCACATTTTTTTTTTTTAAATAATTGGACTGATTCTCAAGTGACACATATGTTTTTTATCTAATGATTGCTTAAAAATTCTAGGTTTGTTTTAATTTTTGCACAGATTGAATTATTTATTAAAATTATCTGTTGAAGTCTGTGGACTAATCTGGTTTTAAAGGTTATTGAAAATTTTTGAAAATCACAGTGGGGAATTATTTATTAAAATTATCTGTCAATTTCAATTTTTGTATTTATCTAAGCATCAAACAATACAGATTTTAGGGAATTATTTATTAAAAATCTGTTTGGATATTTATAAGTGTCAAGCAAAATTTGTAACTCCATTTCCTTTTTTAATTTGTTCTTAGTTATTGGCATAAAAAAAAAAAGTTATTGTTTTACATGGTTATTTTTGGGTACATACATTGAAAAATAATTAAAAATGACAGATTTTGTGAAATTAATCCATTCAAAATGGAAAATGTTTGAGGCTTCTAAAAAATAAAGCTTCAGTGAATTAATCAGTGTGAAGAAAAAAAAAAAATGATGATATATGAAAGTCAAATTTAAATCTTCCAGAAACAACCCTTCAACCTGCTTGACTTGGGTAGCCCAAATAGGATTGTTACATCCCATCAGCATAAGATTAGGCTAAGACAGCAAATAAAAGGTAAGGGGAGACCAGAAGCAGGAAAATTATCGCATTTTATATCTACATCTCTTCATTTTTAATTTGTTTTCAATGAATTCCTAAAATTATGATTTTCAGCAGAATCTGTGAAAAAAATTAATCCATCCGAGGAAGAAATGCATTTAATAGTATAATTAAATGTTATAAACTATAAACACGGATGTCGTTTAATGAGGCAGATAAAAGTGAGCATAAAATCACTGCATTAATATATAGTAGGTATCATATAACCATTTTGTTATGCGTGCTATATCTTTTTACTTTTACTATCAAATTGAAATATTGGACTTCTTGTTCTTGAGTTACTGTCACTTGTTTCTAAATATTGTATAGAAAGCTAGATCAGGATCATGTTTAGACGATGGCGTTCGATGGTTTCCAATGATTTCTGTATTTTATTTTCAATATTAAAACATACAATCTTTAATTGCTTCGCCTGTGTTGTGTAAACGGATATCTGCCTCCTCTGATCACTAGCCTGCAACTGCAGTACTAGTACCCAAGATACTACAAATTCTAAACCAGTAACCTACTAACGAGGCAACCACAGTAGTTTGTACTGTTGCTAAATATGCCTAGATCTGTCCATTATATAAATATTATTTTACAGTGTGTGTTAAAACAGACTAAGACAATAAAATTAAATGTTTTAGAGGGTGCCGGGTACGATACGTCCAACTGATTGATGATGTGCAGACGATAGTGTAGGATCAGTCTAAAATAGGTCGAGTCCCAGAAAAACATCTAAATCTAGATTGTGTATTCAGAAAAAAAGATAAGAAACCAAACTCCTAAATTTTCTTTGTTCTCATTCAAATTCCATATAGATGTATTTTTTTAAAAGTAAATATTGTGCACTGAACGACTGATATGCTCGTTTACATTATGTAAAATAGCTCATTCCGGATTCCTCCTTGGTTTAGTAAAATGTTAATTTTCATATGGACTGCATTTGCTTTTTAGATCAGAGGGTGTGCTTTATATGCATTTTTTTGAAAGAATTGATGTCCTTTAAACCAGAAACAAGAAGAAAATAAAATGATTTTCTTCTAACCATATGCATTTTTGAAAGAATTGATGAAACCATTAATTTTTGACAGTTATTGGAATAAAATAGAAAGTTATGAGAAAATGAAAAAAGTTGACATATTTTTGCCACGCAAGTGTACAGACATGGGACATAAGTATTCATCATTGACGTCAAAACATACAAATAGTTAAAAACTCATCACGGTTTATTTTGATTGGCGCTATTTATAGAAAACAGGTCAGACTCTGAATTTTTACAGCTTCATACGTAACAACATTCTGATGATGTTAGCGTTTACATTTATCGTCTACTCACTACTTTTTGCTTATCAACCTGATAAATGTGTGGTCTCAGAAATTTCAGTTGATGTTAGAAAGAAGGAAAATAACGATAAAATCGGGAGAATATTGGGAAGTGTAGAAAATAGACATTAATCTAAACATAAACAAATGTTTTCTGTGTGTGATCAAGTCCAACTTTCAAGGCTGAAGTAAAGTAATAGAAAGGGGACTCTGGAAGAAATCTAAAATATCATAAATGAAGGAAAGACATCAACTTTCTGTTCCAAGGGGAGAAAAAAATTTATAATGAATAACTATGGACAGATATAAAATGGTGGTGCGACAGTGTTAAAGAAAAGAATCACTTGAAGTGGTTCAAAAAACAAAACAACTGGGCTGTAAAGCTGCAATGGAAAAATAGTATGCTTGGTGAGGAATTTCTGGTGGTCATGGTTAATAATAATGGCATAGATGTCTGGCGGAAAGCCAAAGAATTTGACAACCTCCATTGTATGTGTGTACTGTCACGTAGCAAACATTCTGTTATAATTTGTGGCCGTATTCATTTTAAGGGTTTTGGAACATTTTTTGGAACGATTGTAAATGACAGTATAAATTCCTTGAAACATATAGATAAACTGTAAAATCAATTGTGGCCTGTCATCGCATGTCATTTTCCCAAAGAAACATTTTTTTTTTTAAGATGACAATGCCCCTGTAAATACACCCGAATGCCCAGTGCCTATATTTAAAATAAAATTAAGTAAACAACAGCACAATCTCCAGATATAAACAAATATCGGTGAGAATATTTGGTTGTGACTGAAAAGAAATTTGTAGTCTGTGGAAAACAGCAGCACAACTCGTGAACAGCTGATCGAGGAAATGACATGCATGTAGTGATGCACCTGTGTAAGTTTCATTTGCCAATCATATGCATCTTTACCAGCACGGATACAAGAAGCAAAGAGGAAGAAGGATCACTTCTTTAAACGAAATATCAGGGTAAAATAAGCAATGGTTACTTCAAAACTTCAATTTATTACGGAGTTGTTAACGTAAACAAATACCACCATTTTGACGTCAGTGGTGAATATTTATGTCCCATGACTGTATATGTATAGGGCTTAACCATTTCAAGTTAATCTGTTAAGTAAACTTTATCAAGTTTATGCCATTTTGAAAATGATTTTCTGAAAGTTGAGTCACTCATATCATAATCAAGACTGCTCACAACAAACGGAATAAACATTACCTTGGCAACTATTGATGAACACGTAGTTTACAAAACACAACAATACAAAATATCCCATTCTGATTCATGGCTGTAAAATTTGTTTGTAACATGGGGAAACAGAAACTAACTTTCTTCTCTCTAGACCGCCCGTCCTACTTCTTGTATTGACAGAATAATGAGAATCTCGATCCCGATCAAGAAAATACAGCACCATGCCAAAAGTGAGTCAACTAACGTCATTGTCCCATAGCTTTCTATGTTAAATCAATTTCGTTTAAATACCTGCCACAAAGTAATGCCCATGTCAATTCTTGTCAAACTTCACATATTTATTAAAAAGTATATTCATCTTCACCTGATACTAATTTTAAACTCCTTTTAAACTTTCTTTTTGAGAAGCAACAATTTTCCTTTGCAGCCAGTCATTTGTTGAGTCAACTTGCAATTTCGCTTGTGACTGACAATTACTTGATGTTTTCATGAAAAGAAATTGACACCTTCCAAACCAATTTAGAAAGACAGTCCACAAACTTCAACATAATTCTGCAAAAGTTTTCATTCAGTGTATAAAGCTATGGGAAAATGACATTAGTTGACTTACTTTTGGCATGGTGCTGTACAATATAAAAGATTATTCCCCATTTCACATACTTCCCTGCCCAATCCGAGGATCGAACCCGGGTCGCATTGGTGAAAAGCGAGTGCGCTAACCACTGCGCTACCCGGACACCCTCCTGACTCTTTGTAAGATTTCAAATCCTAATAAAGACTCAAGAACCAATTAACATTTTTTAAGAATAATTTTCATCACAACTTTAGCACCAGTTTAAGTCAGATTACAGTGAAACATCACCTAATGAACACCTCAGTAAGACTGTAAAAAGATCACCTCATATTTGAGACCATAAATATTCTGTCTCTTGGGAATTTCTTTACAGAAATTAAATACATCCAGATCCATACTTAGATCACATATCTCACTACCTTACAACCATTCAGTTAGGTGGTCATGATCGGCTCCACTGTATTCATTTTTACCAGTGGAAGACAGACTATTTATTTTCAAGGCTAACCCTAATAATTCGGCCATTATATTCTGCTCACTACCTTTACAATGGAAAGAATAAAAAATTATTGAGAGGGCTTGAATTTTTCAAGGCCCAAATATTTCTTATGAAAAAATGGCAGTCTCTCTGTCTCTCCAAAACAAGGTCATTTTGCAATTATTACAGGACCAATTCACTATGTAAAACAAAGCATGTGCTAAAAATCATAATATGTATGTCAGGCAAATGTAATTGATCCACCAGCAGTAGAAGTCGATAAATCTGGGCCTGGCACCAGATAACATAAGTATTACTTACTGGTATATCTAAAAAAAAATATATTCAACTTTGACTTTAATCCTGAAATCTGATTGACTGAGGAGGCCAAGTTGAGAATATTCTCAGACTTGATTAAATTTTCAAGTTTTATGGTGCCAAGCTCTGACCCCAAATGCTGATATGATGACATTCACTGCCCTCAACATCCACGAGATGATCTAACAATGGTAGTCACCGACATAAGCATACATTCAGGGAAATAATGCGACAAAGCTCAACAAAAGTTCAACAGTCAATAATGGGGACATTTTTGCCATAAATACACAGCTAATTCCAGCATCTGAAGTATAGGGTGGACTAAGAATCATAAGATTATATGTCAGTAACTTTTGTTGATGTGGCAGTAGAAGCACGTAAATTTGCTTTCAAATTACAGTCAAACCCGTTATCAGCAGTCACTCAAGGGAAATGTGGCTGAGTGTGACAGGTGGCCTTTGGTCCAAGGTAGTCCAAAATCACAAGAGAACCAATGTCCATTATGCAGTGCATGGCAACACATGAACTTGCTAAACATATTCATGACACTGTTGATCTCCTTAACCAGGTAACAATGTCAGTGTGACAGCAAAAGTCCCACCCTCAACTTGATAGAGGACAGGTGAGATAAAAAAATCAAGTTTTACAAGTTGAATAAACTTTTGTTATAGTGATAAGCAGTGACTAGAATTAAAATATTTGAAAAAGTTGAAGATATAAGAATTTATTTCAGTCTATAATAAAACAAGATGACTACATAAATATTGCACAATATGTCACAATTTAATCACAGACTTAAGTATTAAGTACATGTACATATGTAAAATATGATAATTCTCTTCATGAGTTATGAATGAGACAAAATGAAAGTACAAAACAAGAAACCATCATGGGCTGCACCACTTAATTGTGAAGCAATACGTCTGAAATTTGAATTTATAGGTCAAAAAAGAAGGTCAAGGTATGAAAATGAATATTACATTTTTTGTATAGTCTACAAATAACATCATGTTCTATCATCGTGTGAAGTAACAATCATCTTCCCAAGTCAAGATTTTCAGATCCATTTTGTTCCTCATATGCCTTAACAAATTACATTTCATATTTGGCAGTCACTGGTGGTGACATCTAGCGCCGATCTAAATTTCACTTAAATTGACCTGACACCGACCCCTGACTTAAGCCAATGAAAAGACTTGTGGAATAGTCTGCATGTCACCATTATTCTGTGTTTACGTACTTTCCATTCTATGATGTGGTCAATGCATGATCGATGGTTAGACACCTTCTGATTGACTGCATTCAACGGTAGTTGCGCCAATGGAAATTGACGCCATTAAGTCAATATACAGGCCAAATCTGTCAAGGTGTATGAGGAACGATGTTTGTTTGTTTGTTTGTTTATTGTTGTTTAACGTCCCACTCAAGAATATTTCACTTATATGGAGACGTCACCAAATGCCGGTGAAGGGCTTCAAATTTTGGCCTATGCTCGGCACTTACGGCCATTGAGCAGTGAGGGTTCTTTAAATGTTTTCGTGCCGACACTTACTGTGACATGGGACCTCCAGTTTTTACTGTCTCATCCGAAAGACAGGAAACCAACCTGTCGGCAGCGGGGCTCGAACTCACGACCTCACGATCCAGAGTCGAGCGCGCTACCGACTGAGCCAGGCCGGCTCGAGGAACGATGTGGAACAGAAAACCTTGACTTGGGAAGATAAGCAACAACATGACATTCTAAAGGTTTTTCTCACAGCAGAGCTAAACGCAACAGCTAAACCAAATTGCAAATGTAGACATACATGTAGAGACAGAAATTGCCAACACATATAGCCTACCATACACTAAATATTTGCTTTGAAATCTGGCAAAGAAGGGCATTCAGGTCATTCAATAGAGCCAACAGCAACCGATTGTGTCAGCTATATTCATTATAAAATTGACCCAATCGTTCTTGAGAAGAAGTTGAAAATGTGTAAAAGTTAACAACGGATGGTGCACGATGAAAGATGAGAAGATCGCAATAGGTCACACGGAACCTTTGGCTCAAGTGACCTAAAAAAGTTGTTTGAGATTTTGGCTTCTTTCTCTTCTATTCAGGGAAAGAAAAATTGCTGATTTCTATCAACATAAAAACTTCACAGATCCGTTTTTGTTGGCTAATGTACAAAACTTATCTCCTACTCCAGAAACAGCTGAAAGACCTGACATTGTTAACTCTGACTCATCAACCCTGGAAAACAATGGACTCTTCTGTAAATCAATGACTTAGGTCAGCCCAAATGTTTCTTTAGGGGTGAATGAGTTAAATATCTTTACAACTGGAATACTAAATTTTATCATTAAAATTAAAAAATCTAACCCTGCATATCTTAAGAAACAACATGAAAACTTATATCACTTAAAAAATTTGGATTGCTCATTATAATTAATGTCATATCTTTGGATTTACACTGCACTCCATGTTTACACCAATTTTTCTTTACCCATTTCTTCTATTCAAGAGTGTCTGGGATTGCCAATCTTACATTTCAAGGGTCCAAACAGAAAATCAGGGAGTCCATTATCACATTGAAATATCATATATTTCTCAATAACAATAACATGTAGCCTACATGGAAAATCCAGTTTTACATGGTTTTCTCTTTAACATACACATATAATTACTGAAAAAACAAATAAACATAAACTGGTTCAAAACAATGTGTCCAGATCCTAACAAAACATATTGTCTTACTCTGTGGTCTTAACGTAGTTGTTTTTGATACTCTTACTATGGATGATATGTGAGTGTCATCTTCAAATTTGACATAGGTTCTCCCTATTCTTAAGCAACCCAAATCAAAGTATAATCTTACTCCATTTTGTCTTAACCAGTCCCTACCAAGGATAAAGTTTCTATTCAAACCATCGGTGACATAAAACTTATGATTCATGGTCATTTTATTCATCGTAAATTTAATATTTACTGCACCTATTACTTTAAGTGATTGACCATTCACTGCCCTAAGATTTGGTTTTTCTTTGACAACCTTAACCTTGATTGGAAGATTTTGGAAGCACTTTTTACTAATTAATGATACTTCTGCTCCTGTATCTACTAAAGTCCTAAATTTTTGTTTTTGAATCCATAGTACACATGAACTTGGATTTCCCGCCAATTGAATTTCATAATTTTTATCTAATTTACTACTAGAGTTATCTACCTTACTTTTTCCTAATTTTCTACTACAACTCTTCTTATCAGCTTCCTTATAAGAAGAGCCTTTTAGTTTTCCTGTTCCCTATGTTCCCTATACTGAGACCATTGTTGTCCTATTCGCTGGGTGGAGTTTTCTGAAGTTTGTTCACTTACTACAGGTGGTGCAGGGAGTGCTAACTGTTTATTTGACTGAGATGTATTATCTCGCATTGGGGGTGCCGGAAGTGCTAACATCTGAGGTGGTTTCTGGTAATGCTAATGTTTGATCATCTGGCTGATTTTGTTGATATGTAAATTGTGGAGGTCGAAAGTTGAAGTTTTGTCTATTCCGATAAGTATTGTGTGTAAACTGCGAGGGTGGAGATCGTAATTTTGTCTATATTGATAGTTATTATTTGTTCTACCCCCTGCCACGATTCGTTGGTGGTCCCTGATTATACTGCCAATATGGTACCCAGTTGCGAGGGTTAATGTTTCGATTTGGACAATTTCTTTTAAGGTGACCTATCATGTGACATACCCAACATTCTGCGCCTAATACCCAATCTGGTACAGATTGTGAATTTTGTCTATTTGGACCTACTTGGTTGTTTCTTTGTATTTGATATTTTAACCTTGGTGTTTGCTGAGTTTGTTGTTTTCTAGCGTTTTTGAACCTAACCTGTTTCTTATTATTATCTGCTAATGATATTTGTAAGTCATCGTCACTATCGTCACTGTCTGTCTCGTCAGCTGCATTTATGTCTACATTTTTAGGGCAATTTTGAGTAGTGTGACCTTTTCTTAAACAATTCTTACATAGTTTATTTCTTAAGTGATCTACTTCCATTGGTTGTATGTCTCTGTCTTCTTTTTCGGTTTTAAATCTAAACACATTTTGTGTACCGTCTAAGGTCAATGCAATTTGATCCCTAACATTTTGTTCGCGTGTCGCAATCTTAACTGCGGCTTCTAAAGTTGTAGGTTCTTCTCTAATCAATTTCATTTTGATGTAATCAAAAGTCACCCCTTTACAAAATATGTCTATCAACTGTTGTTCTACTAAGTCTTTTGTGCTTTTGTTTTTTGTCTGTTCTGTCGTGTAAACATCTTCAGATGCTTGTATTATTCTTTCCCCAAACATTTGTACTGGACTCGTCTGTCTCTTGTTTTAGATTTCTTAACTTAATTAATGCCTGTCTTTTGTTTGTCACTTCCCCAAATTTTTCTTTTAATAATTTCTTGAGGTCCCCCCAACTAGCTACATTTTCGTTATTTTCTTGTTCTATTAAATACCTCCTAATGAAATCCGCTACCGCCCCTGAACATGTTACCAATGCTATACCCGGCATTTTCTGTACATTTAATTCAACTAAATTTGCATATCTTTCTATGTCTGATATCCATGCCTTAAGGTCTGCCGGTTTACCCGAAAAGTTCTTAATTACCTGATGTACAGGTACTGCCATTGCACTTGCCATGTTAGAGAATTGTCTCAAAATGTTATCAAACATCTCTTTTTTCATCATTGTCACCTTTGTTTTCAGGTATCCCAGACACTCTACAAAATGGTGGTTCTCTATTTCCTACTCCCCCCGATATACTGTAGTACCTGTTACTACTACTTTCGGTTTTGTTTGGTACGTCTGACTGACCTGATGCTTTTGTTTTATTTCTATTTTCAGTTTCATTTCGTATGTCTGTCTGATCAGACGTGGTTGGTCTTGTTTTATTTATGTCATCTAACATTAAATTATCCTCAATTTCTTCTAAGGCCGTAGCCATACTACTGAATTTTAGTCTACTATTTTCTTCTGCCATTATTAATTCTGTTTTTAATTTTGTATTTTATTTCAAATGTTAAATTTGTGTTTAACTAATTTTGTTAAAGTTTTCAAAATAAGTTTTTATGGATGTTTAATACTATTGCCTAAATAAGTTAAAATTGTAGTTTTTGTTTAAGATAGAGTTTTGGTTAATTTAAATTTTATTAAATTAAGTTTTAAGTTTTAGAGTTTGTCAAAAAGAATGTTCACAATTTGTGGTCAAAATAATAAGGTACTAAGAAAAGTAAAAGTCTTACCTTTTAGTTCCAAGTCTTGTGTTGTTCCCAGGTCTTGATCCAGGGCAAAAGGCACCAAATCGATATTTGTAAACCAACCCACAAATATCAATAACTCAAAGTTCGGTCTGTGATCGTATAGTTTTTATTCTCAGCACAGCAGAGTACAGCAATGGTAACAATGTTTCAACAATCAGAGAGTATGGTGGTGTTCTCTCTTGGCGGTTTCCCGCTGGTCTCCCTCGTTTCCAGAACTCCAGTGCTTATATACATATTTGTCAGTTTTGACCAACGCAAAACACTAAAGTTCTAGAAGCTTATAGAGAGTTAAATGTCATCTACAATTGGAAGAATACGGGCGCCTGCATCATCAAAATCTGTCATAATGCAACCTTTGGCAACCTTTTACATTATCATTCTTAGTACAACTTCAGTACTTTATATTAATTATCATTAACATCAATTCTTGTTTACCAAAAACTGATGATGACAGATATTTGACCTTTTAACATGCAGCTTCAATTGCTGCTGAATTTGTAAAGGTGTTTGACAAGTTGTTTATCCAAAACAGTATATTATAATAATGCTAAGTCATATTACTAAATATTATGCTGAGTAATTTTGAATTTGGAATTTTATATCTAAAATTAACTTTGTCAACATATTTACTTGACCGAATTAGAAATCATGTAATTTTAGCTGCCCGTATTTTCCCAAATACATATATAATATACATCAATACTATTTCAAGTCACACCAATTTATTTACGTATATAATTTCCTGAAAGATTTATCTCCCGTACCTCATATTGTTACATATGATGTGGTCAATGCATGATTGATGGTTAGACACCTTCTGATTGACTGCATTCAACGGTAGTTGCGCCAATGGAAATTGACACCATTAAGTCACAATATACAGGCCAAATCTGTCAAGGTGTATGAGGAATGATGTGGAACAGAAAACCTTGACTTGGGAAGATAAGCAACAACATGACATTCTAAAGGTTTTTGTAAACAAAGAGACTGAAATTGCCAACACATATAGCCTACCATAGACTAAATATTTGCTTTGAAATCTGGCAAAGAAGGGCTTTCTGGTCATTCAATAAAAGTCAACAGCGACCGATTGTGTCAGCTATATTCATTATAAATCTTGAGAAGTTAACAACGGATGGTGCACGATAAAAGACAAGAGAAGATCGCAATAGGTCACACGGAACCTTTGGCTCAAGTGACCTAAAAAAGTTGTTTGAGTTTTTGGCTTCTTTCTCTTCTATTCAGGGAAAGAAAAATTGCTGATTTCTATCAACATAAAAACTTCACAGATCCGTTTTTGTTGGCTAATGTACAAAACTTATCTCCTACTCCAGAAACAGCTGAAAGATCTGACATTGTTAACTCTGACTCATCAACCCTGGAAAACAATGGACTCTTCTGTAAATCAATGACTTAGGTCAGCCCAAATGTTTCTTTAGGGGTGAATGAGTTAAATATCTTACAACTGGAATACTAAATTTTATCATTAAAATTAAAAAATCTAACCCTGCATATCTTAAGAAACAACATGAAAACTTACATCACTTAAAAAATTTGGATTGCTCATTATAATTAATGTCATATCTTTGGATTTACACTGCGTTTACACCAATTTACCCATTTCTTCTATTCAAGAGTGTCTGGGATTGCCAATCTTACATTTCAAGGGTCCAAACAGAAAATCAGGGAGTCCATTATCACATTGAAATATCATATATTTCTCAATAACAATAACATGTAGCCTACATGGAAAATCCAGTTTGACATGGTTTTCTCTAACATACACATATAATTTCTGAAAAAAAAAACATAAACTGGTTCAAAACAATGTGTCCAGTGACAAATCAGACCTTCTGGTAACATTGGCAAACCCAGACCTGAATAACCCTCATTGAATTAGCATAGACACTTAACACAAATCAAAATGTTTGACACTGAAAAAATCTTGTCAGAATGCAAAATAACTATAGAATGAAAAACAGAAACAAAACAAATGTACTGTATCATAACATCTTGTCAAAATGCAAAACAATAATAGAATAAAGAAAAAAGAAACAAAACAAAGATACTGTATCACAACATCTTGTACATCTTGTAGTATAACCAGTTAAAAACTAATGTACGCCTGGTATTATTCACCCCTAGCTATTTTCGTCTTTTACTTATGGAAACAAATTCACTCCATCTTAGATTCGGCCGAAATCACCACAGTCTTGCAGATATGGATATGGTTGTGGTCATGGTATGTATTTCCATGCTTTTTTAAATTGTTTACCTAGGGTTTTTTCGCTTCTTTAATTTTAACTTTGCCCTCTCTTCTAAGTGCGAAAAATGGCGAAATTAAACTGGGCAAAAAAAAATTCCATGTATTCCGTATTCTTTTGACACTGTCTAGGTGATTCCATTTAGATGTTTGTTAGGTATTTCTGACAAATGACTTAATCTTAGAATTCTACTTGGTACAATCTGGTATGGATGATTATTCTTCTTATATATATATATATATATATTTGGTGAAATAACCTTACGAAATTTTGTTCCTTGATATTTTGACAATAAAATGGTGAACCCCTGAAACATATACTACTACATTTGTGTGTTCGGCATGTTAGGGGTTGAATGATATCCTCATATAGTTTTATATACAGATGTCACATATTGTGATATACTATATTCACTTGCCTGTTAGACACTACAGTGGAGCATGTCACGTGAAACCCCTGTTATAGAAGATCACCTATCTTGTAAGGCCACATTCTGAAAACTACTTAGTTGAGTAATATTTTTTTGAGAGACCAGTTATCTTGTAAAATCAGTGGCAGAAAAGGTGGTCATTCAAGACAGGTTCCACAGTATTTCTATAAAAAGAAACTACTTCTCCCTGTTCTCTTATTAGAAAGTTGTTGGAATGTACAATACAATAATGTTAATATTTATGCGAGAATATTATATGATGGGTCCACTTATAACTTGTAATATCTTCCATGGTAATTTTATATGAACACCTCAGTGTTGTATATAATTTGGCACTGAATGATAATCCTTTTCTTGTTACCATACACATTTGGTGATTGATCAGTTTTTTGATGATGAAATGGTAAAATACTGATGTTTGACCTTGTCTTGAACTCCATGACCTCATTTATTGGCAAACTGTGATGAAACCCATGCAAGACCCCATTTTAAATTTGTCAGCATAAACTTCAGGGCTTTTGTCCATTGTTCTTCAGAGTTGAACTGTATTCTATAAATAGATAATAATAATAAAGTCAATCTCTATAAAATTCCATACTTCATTATTGTAATTGTAGAGATGTGATAGATAAATACTATGCCCGGATAGGTAAGTCAATCATGAAACTTTTAAAAACTTGATGTCATTTATATCAAGTTTTCTACCAAAAATCTTGAATCATACATCCATGTAAATCGCTCAGATGCAATCAGTTTTTCAAGTCTTGCAGCGATTCTTGAGAAGAATATTTTCAAAAGGACAAAAGGACATCATTTGCCCAATCCTGGATCCACGACAGCACCGATCTGGCTGAAAATTACATTTCTAGTAGAGGATACTCTTGGGTACTTACTTACTGTAAAGTTTCATCAAAATCCCTCTGAAGTTTTCAGAAAAGAAGTCGAAAATGTGAAAAGTTTATAGTCGGAAGGCTGGACATTGAATGTGGAGTGATCACACCCGAAAAATACAGAATTCAGACATCACATTTTAGTATTAAAATATAATGATTTAAACACTGAACCTTAGACACCCCAATGCAAGTCACACTGCTACATTTATTCTTACTTGACTGAATATGAAGTATTAGTGCTGTTGTCCTCAATTTTTCCTTTCTCCATCTTATATGGTAAACAAAACCCAGTGTCGCCTTTCTCTACTTCTTCTTTAAACTGAAAAAAAAAAATATATATAAGTAGCGACAAATAAAATTTCTCTGATGAAACAATAGACAATTTCCAACAGTATTAATGAATCAAAACAAGTTATCTACTTTTGAAACCAGTATTAAGCATTTAAGCGTACAGTGAGCAAAACCCAAAACTGTATTATCTAAAACTTAAAACTGAATGGTGGACAGACAGGCAAATGCATACAATATCTATGGTCTCCAAAGGGGCTAAAAATATGACAATACATAACACTCAATTACAGCAAATATGGACACAGCATTGACCTATATGTACTTTTAAGTGACACCAAACAATTTCTACAAAATGGCCATCATCACTGGTAGGTATGTTTTGAGAAGAGTCATCTTTGATGTCAATCCATCTAGTAACTCCAAGATCATAAGATGACATCACAAGGCAAATACATCTAGTTATCTACCAGTGCTAAAGAACAAAAGAGGAAAAGTTATAGACCATACACATGACAAAATTTTTATTACTTACTTGCTGCAGGCAGTCAAGGAACGCAACCATTGCTTGATCAAATCTGAAAAGGAAAATAAAATGGAAATGTAAAAAAACGAAATAACCAAGTTCAATGCAGGGTACACTCTGTCACTGTATACCTGGAAATGACCTGACATTTAATTTTCACAATTTTCGCTCTGGAAGAGAGGGCAAATTTAAAAAGAAGACATTTTTAAAGCTAAATAATTAAAGCATGACATTCATGAGATTATAGTAATTTAAGACGGGATGAAATATGTTTTCTGTCGTAAAATGGTGTAAATAACCAAGAGCGAAAATAACCAAGTACCGTACACAGTATTTAAAAGAAGCCATGCTTTTGTGGAGACCTAACACAGGAACACTTCATTTAATGATCTCTTTGTACTTATTGAACAAAGTATTTTTTAGTTACAAGCAATAATTTTTTAATCATTCAATAACCTGGTCATAATGTACCGAAGAGATAATCATCAACACTTTCAACAGGGGAATAGTAAAATGTAGAGCTGTTATCAAGATTGAAATTAACATCATGATATCAACACATATACACGATGAAGAGTTTTTCATATACAGTATCCTCTAGGGTTGGGACGGTTCAGGATTTTTTCGGTTCAGTTCAGTTTTTTCTGTTTCGGTTCTCGGTTTTTTCACTTCGGTTCATCTAACTGACTATTGGGCTCCAAGTGCAACCACAGAAGTATAAATACATTCTACAACGAATGTCAGTTGAATGACACATATTTTTAACCCAAACATGAGACCCTGTGGTGCAACACAGCAGTATGTGGGTTCTAGTTCATATATCTAGCCCACCTTACACTATATTGTGAATTTATATATCTTTAAGATAAATCTGTGCATGGCACAGTAGCATTTCTAACAAGCTACTGATCAATGATACAGAAATACATTGTAATTGGCTTATATGGAACACTTGCATTCAAAATAGTCTCTCCATTTACATTGTAAGAGAAATATGCTGTATTGCTATATTTAATTCACTAACAAATTTTACTCTTGACATCTTGTTTAATCCTTACTTCTTTGGAATTACATTTTGGAAAAAAATATTTACAAGAAGGTATAGAATACCACAGGCTGAGGTTAACGGATAAACTGTCAAAAACTTGGCCTTTCTGCAGTAGAGTAACTCCCTAGGTGTGTAGACACTACAGAGAAAACACTGCATGTTAAATTGTCATGTTTATTATTTGAAAGACTTGCCTACTCACTGTTGATTAATGATTATGCATTGCCATATTTGTCATCAGCATCTGGTTTCAGTTGGAAATAATCCCACACAAAAGTAACGCGAATTACTCAAGCCCTTTCTGTTCTCGACCCCCTTCTGTCGAGGAATGAAGTGATCGTAGTGAGCGAGATATAAACGACTGTTTAACAACACGAAAGAATAGCTTCATATTAGCCGCCATTTGCAATTTATACTGATAGCACTAAACACCTAACAGACACAATTATACGAAATAGCTTTCAGTTATTTAGAGGCTGGATATATTATCACATCTACATTCAAATTATATCTGTATTTATCATTTATAGATTGTTTCATATTCTGATAAAGAATATTACTTTTTTTTTTAATTAGAAGTATCGGTGTCCGCTTCAAGTAAATGTCATGCTGTTTGGGTCAGTATAAGGAACCTATTGAATATAATTTTTTAACCGAACCGAAATCCGAAATATGATAAGAAACCGATCGGTTCGACATGAACAGTTCGGTTCTTTGGTTTTTAACCAAACCGTCACACCCCTAGTATCCTCGCCATACCAGTCCCCCAGTTGCGCTAAGAATTCCTTCATTAAATACAAGACTGCTCACCGTAAGGTGTGAAATCACATAAAAAATCCTGATGTGACTGGTTTGCCAAAGAAACTGCGTAAATAACTACATGCTGATATATCTATATTTACAGTAAAATTCAGTAGTCTGTTTGCTACATATGTCAATTAAGCAGTGTTTTTGTGTTGGTTATTACATGCGTACTATCCTCTCAGTAAGATGGGCACATAATAAATGTACAAACAATTTTTTTTTATTTTTTAGCAGTTTCATAATAGTGTATGTTTAATTAGCTCAAGTCCATAGAGATTAAAATTTCTGTACGGAGTGGTGATATCGCAATGCTTAAATATTTTCACGATATAGTCTCCAGGTTTTTAGTATTGTGAAACGTAATGATATACATTAACAGCTCTAGTAAATTGTCTTACTTTGTATCCCAGAAGAATCGGAATCCACCAGAGCCGTACAATGGCAATTCTTTAGACTTGTCTGTTAGTGATTCTATATATGAATGATTCCCATACGGTACGAGTCGGAATCTGAAATGATCAGAAATTATTCATGACAGATAAGACATGACACACACGACAAAGCTGACAATAAAATATCTTAAGAGTCAGAAAAATACAATAAATAATTAAATCATGTAAATGTATTCCTGATACTGTATACCTGGAATTTTTTGCCCCAGGTCATTTTTGCCTTTTGCCCTATTAACCATAGCTTTGTGCATGTTGTGGGTAGCATGTATGTCTATGCTTTAATTATTCAGCTTGAACATTTCACCTCCATTTTAATTTTGCCCTCTCATCTAAGGGTGAAAAGATTCCATTATTTCTTTTCCTTTCACCTTTTTCTCATTCACTAACAAAAGGCCCTTGACTTGAGGGGTCCAGATATGGATGTAAAATCTACTATGGAACTGATATTGCTCATGACGGAAATAATGCATTTCTGAATACTTACAGTAAAATTTACATTAAAGGCCAATTCTTATAAAGGGCACCTGCCTATAAAAGCTACTCAAACATAATCTGTTAACTTTTTTTTATAATGTGTAAACATCAGTATAAAGGCCACTTGTCTGTAACAGCCAGTTTTTGCCTGTTCCCTTGAGTGACCTTAATAGATGAGTTTCACTGTACTTTAAAAAACCAAGTATTTTAGCTCAAAATAAATTCCATCACTATTTGTAGAAACACATATGTACAATAATTTGTTTATTTGCCCCAATAATGACAAAGTAATACACATGTACATGAACAGACATAAACAGGTACTCTGTAATTGATACATGTATGTTAAAAGTGCTAAATTGAATCTGTGGAAAAATGTTTCCAGCCAAATTAAATAGTATATGTCTTAATCCCTGTATATATTTTTCTTCTTAAAGGGGGGGTAACTTTTTCACATATATTTCATGTTTATTTCAACTCACAAATTCCACAACTTTTCTATAACAATTGGAATTCTAAGTAAAACCCTAGGACTTTTCAAGACTTTGATATCAACTCACAAAATTAAAAACATTTTCCAGGTTTTCTATGTTTAACTCATCTACCCCTGAGAAACAATGGAGTCTACATAAAATCAATGACACTGGTCAGTCCAAATCTGTCTTCAGGGGTGAATGGGTTAAGGAAACTGAATATTGTGCATATCTCACCTTTTAAATGTTAGATTCATCTTCTTTGCCAGTGAATGTAGCAACAGCACAGTTTGTCCCCAAGCAGCATTGATTTCATTCCAGTCCACCTTTAAATAAGTAATGTTTGAAACAGATTACCAAACTACACCTTGAAATACTAGAACTACTGACCCACCTGAGTCTGTATCTCTCACCTAACATAAATCTATGCTTATGTTCTATTTATAGTAACATCAGCCATGTTGGTTAATTGTTGAGCATCACAAATCTACAAATCCTACCAAACATTCATGCAAAGTCTGGTCACAAATTATTCAGCTGCTTCTGAATGGATGTCTAATGAATAGATGATTGTCGGATGTCAGACACTAAGTCTGGATGGATGGCAGTCCTTATATTACATATGTTACGTATGAATGCAAATTCATATTCAGAGTAATTCCTTATATATCATATGAATATGTACAGTTCTCTCCTGATCTATCACCCCTCCCCAGTAATAACACTAAACCTGCATATCGGATCATTTCTAAAAGAACAAATTTTTCCTCCTCTATAATTCCCGTAATAACGACAAACCCGCATACCACCATCTGTCACTGATTCTCCAGTGGGTCATTTATGCATGCCTAATCTCTGACTATATCTGCATATTGCCAGACCAGGTGAATAAACAGGTGTACATGTATGTAAACAATAATCTGAACAGGTGAGTATTTATTGTTGGATAAGCATTGTCTCAAAGCCCAGATTATTAAATTTATATGTTTTCTGTTTGATGCGATGTAAACTGGGGGTCAGAAACAGTGGAGATTAGGCCATGTAAAAAAATATTCTGTTTCTCAGACAATTAGCCTTCCAAAATGGGCAGGGTAGGTAAGTATTTTATTTTTATTTTTTATTTCCAACTTACTGTTTATATACCTTGAAGGCAAGAAAATAAGAAGAATTTATGTAACAAAAAACAATGTCTTTTATTGAGATCTTCAATAAATTGTAACAAAAAGTTGTGTGATCGTCTTGCTCACTTGTTTTAAAAACTGAAATATCAACAAAAATATAAAATAGCTAAAAGATTATATATCTATCAAAACATAAAAATGTTTTGAAACTACAAGAAAATTAATTGTAAATGCATCATTATAATTATCATCAATCATTATCATTACTTTTTTACCAAGCTGTACAAAATGTAACTACAATGTGTCTAAAAATCAATGCAAATTCCAAAAGTTTCATTTCTGAAAACAATAGTTATCCATTTTTATGTATTTCATTAAAACTTTAATTTACAGTCACTAATTTTACTTATATCATTCACCTACATTTAATTCAGATTTTAAAACTTTTGTACACTATATAGTGTTACATGTATCATTATTTTAACACATTCCAGAAATTCAGTTCCGTTCAGTATCGATTCTTTCATTTTAAACCCAACTTCCACTTCCTCCATAAACTGCAAGCAACAGCAGAAAACACACGATGTGTTCTGTGACATTTTCGGACATGAGGTAAAGATTTACATGTTGAATTATCAATAAAATAATTATTTTAGTTTCTAATTGGGTTTTAGAAATGCATTTTGAACTACAAATAGAAAGAAATGGATCATTTTCGAAACTTAAGCCTTTTGAAATGACAGACATTTTTACTTGCCGTGTGGTGGTGATTTTTTCATGAAATGTGAATATAAAAGGTTTCATTGGCGATTTCTTTTTGCGCGCGGCATTGTCTGAGAACCAGAAGTATTTTTTACTTGGCCTTATAGACTTGAAAATGGCTACACTACAAAAATTGTAAATCTGCAAGACAACAGACAAAAGAGGATCACAATAGGTCAACTTGAACCTTAGTCTCATGTGACCTATATGCAATCCCTTTTGATCTATTTCGAGCCATGCTGGACATGTTTTTTGTTTTAAAGGTATAGTCAAATCAATTTCAAAACTAGTTACTTCCAAAGCATGCAAAGGATGATTATGGTCGAGATTGGTAGTTTTAGTGAACAAGCTAAAAATGGCACACACCACTACACACTCACACAGACACACACCATTTCAATCACCTCAGTGAAAATCAACCATTAACATGATTAATAATACTTACTGGAACACTTGGCAACCTTCCTAATCTAAAATTGTTGATTGTTCCAAAATGACCACTGTGCCTGCAGGGATAGAACAATACATATTACTATATATACCTCCTTATTGATCCCCAATAGAACAATATATATACATGTATGTATGTGTATGTGTATATATATATATATATATATATATATATATATATATATATAAATAAAAATACCATATTTGGCCTAAAAAGGGCGCCAGGCGTGGAATGGAGAACAGGGCGCCTTTATTTTGACATTTTTTCTTTCATGATGCACATTTTGATTACGTTGCAAAATAAGGTAAAATACTTCGCTATGCAAAGTTATCTACAATGTATAGACCCTATAGCTGTTTGTACTGAGTTAAATACTTTGTAATCGGCTCGATATATTAATAGGGAAAAAGAAACAATGTAGTAAAATTTGTTACTCACTAAGTCACTTACTGTCAAATCAAGATTTACTGTTTGAACTGCGAGATCAGGAAACAGGCATTACTACTACGAGTGATACATGCTTAACACAGATGCTTCATTGAAACCGACAATTTGGACAATTTCTTTGATTTAATGTGATCTCTGACATTCAAAGTGTAAAACTGGTATTGTGCGAGATTTTGGTAATTGCAGCAGATGGTTTAAAATGACAGCAGTAGACGAAATGGGAAGTTTGAATGACAATGCTTCTCTTGAAATCCCGAACCCGAATTCAGTTTTATAAAGTTATGGAGTAAACAAACAATTGGACAAGTTTCATATTTCTTTGTAGAAAATATACGATAAGTATTATTTTTACGATAGTGAATACATTTTAATTGACAGGTATTTAAAAAAGACAAAAAACCTTTCGTTTGTTGATGAACGTCAATGGCGATCTCCCTGCATCAAAGAAATCACTGATAGAATCCAAAGTATTGCTTACAACGTAGTTAAAAGGTGTTCTTTTGCAGTTTTGAGGGTATATAGTTGATATTTATTGCAGTAAAAAGAAAAAAGTACGATGATGTCGGGCAGTAATCTAAACTAATTAAAAATAAAAAGGTCATTTTTTCAAAACAGTCAATAGATCCACATGAAAAAAATATACAGGTGCGCCCTTATTAGAGCAGGCGCCATTTCAAGGACAAATACGGTATATATATATATATATATCCCTTTATTGAATAGAACAATACATATTACTATATATACCCTCTTATTGATCTCCAACAGAACAATACATATTACTATATATACCCTCTTATTGATCTCCAACAGAACAATACATATTACTATAATATACCCCCTTATTGATCTCCAACAGAACAATACATATTACTATATATACCCCCCTTATTGATCTCCAACAGAACAATACATATTACTATATTATACCCTCTTATTGATCTCCAACATGAAACAATACATATTACTATATATACCCCCTTATTGATCTCCAACAGAACAATACATATTACTATATATACCCTCTTATTGATCTCCAACAGAACAAATACATATTACCTATATATACCCTCTTATTGATCTCCAACAGAACAATACATATTACTATTTATACCCCCTTACTGATCTCCACAGAACAATACATATTTACTATATTTACCCTCTTATTGATCTCCAACAGAACAATACATATTACTATATATACCCCCTTATTGATCTCCAACAGAACAATACATATTACTATATATACCCTCTTATTGATCTCCAACAGAACAATACATATTACTATATATACCCTCTTATTGATCTCCAACAGAACAATACATATTACTATATATACCCCATTACTGATCCCAATAGAACAATACATATTACTATATATACCCTCTTATTGATCCCAATAGAACAATACATATTACTATATATACCCTCTTATTGATCTCCAACAGAACAATACATATTACTATATATACCCCATTACTGATCCCAATAGAACAATACATATTACTATATATACCCCATTACTGATCCCAATAGAACAATACATATTACTATATATACCCCCTTATTGATCCCAATAGAACAATACATATTACTATATATACCCTCTTATTGATCTCCAACAGAACAATACATATTACTATATATACCCCATTACTGATCCCAATAGAACAATACATATTACTATATATACCCCCTTATTGATCCCAATAGAACAATACATATTACTATATATACCCCCTTATTGATCCCAACAGAACAATACATATTACTATATATACCCCCTTATTGATCCCAACAGAACAATACATATTACTATATATACCCCCTTATTGATCCCCAATAGAACAATACATATTACTATATATACCCTCTTATTGATCTCCAACAGAACAATACATATTACTATATATACCCCATTACTGATCCCAATAGAACAATACATATTACTATATATACCCCCTTATTGATCCCCAATAGAACAATACATATTACTATATATACCCCCTTATTGATCCCAATAGAACAATACATATTACTATATATACCCCCTTATTGATCCAATAGAACAATACATATTAGGTATATAACCTCTTATTGATCTCCAACAGAACAATACCATATTACTATATATACCCCCTTATTGATCTCCAAACAGAAACAATACATATTACTATATATACCCCCTTATTGATCCCAATAGAACAATACATATTACTATATATACCCCATTACTGATCCCCAATAGAAAAATACATATTACTATATATACCCCATTACTGATCCCCAATAGAAAAATACATATTACTATATATACCCCCTTATTGATCTCCAACAGAAAAATACATATTACTATATATACCCCCTTATTGATCCCAAATAGAACAATACATATTACTATATATACCCCCTTATTGATCCCCAATAGAAAAATACATATTACTATATATACCCCCTTATTGATCTCCAACAGAACAATACATATTACTATATATACCCCCTTATTGATCCCCAATAGAACAATACATATTACTATATATACCCGCCTTATTGATCTCCAACAGAACAATACATATTACTATATATACCCCCTTATTGACCCCCAATAGAAAAATACATATTACTATATATACCCCCTTATTGATCCCCAATAGAACAATACATATTACTATATATACCCCCTTATTGATCTCCAACAGAACAATACATATTTACTATATATACCCCCATTTATTGACCCCCAATAGAAAAATACATATTACTATATATACCCCCTTATTGATCCCCAATAGAACAATACATATTACTATATATACCCCCTTATTGATCTCCAACAGAACAATACATATTACTATATATACCCCCTTATTGATCCCCAATAGAAAAATACATATTACTATATATACCCCCTTATTGATCTCCAACAGAACAATACATATTACTATATATACCCCCTTATTGATCCCCAATAGAACAATACACATTACTATATATACCCTCTTATTGATCTCCAACAGAACAATACATATTACTATATATACCCCCTTATTGACCCCCAATAGAAAAATACATATTACTATATATACCCCCTTATTGATCTCCAACAGAACAATACATATTACTATATATACCCCCTTATTGATCCCCAATAGAACAATACACATTACTATATATACCCTCTTATTGATCTCCAACAGAACAATACATATTACTATATATACCCTCTTATTGATCTCCAACAGAACAATACATATTACTATATATACCCCCTTATTGATCTCCAACAGAACAATACATATTACTATATATACCCCCTTATTGATCTCCAACAGAACAATACATATTACTATATATACCCTCTTATTGATCTCCAACAGAACAATACATATTACTATATATACCCTCTAATTGATCCCCAATAGAACAATACACATTACTATATATACCCCCTTATTGATCTCCAACAGAACAATACATATTACTATATATACCCCCTTATTGATCCCAATAGAACAATACATATAACTATATATATCCCCTTATTGACCCCCAATAGAACAATACATATAACTATATATACCCTCTTATTGATCTCCAACAGAACAATACATATTACTATATATACCCCATTACTGATCCCCAATAGAAAAATACATATTACTATATATACCCCCTTATTGATCCCCAATAAAACAATACATATTATTATACATACCCCCTTACTGATCCCCAATAGAAAAATACATATAACTATATATACCCGCCTTATTGATCCCAATAGAACAATACATATTACTATATATACCCTCTTATTGATCCCCAATAGAAAAATACATATTACTATACATACCCCCTTACTGATCCCCAATAGAAAAATACATATTACTATATATACCCCCTTACTGATCCCCAATAGAAAAATACATATAACTATATATACCCGCCTTATTGATCCCCAATAGAACAATACATATTACTATACATACCCCCTTACTGATCCCCAATAGAAAAATACATATAACTATATATACCCGCCTTATTGACCCCCAATAGAACAATACATATTACTATATATACCCTCTTATTGATCCCCAATAGAACAATACATATTACTATATATACCCCCTTATTGATCCCCAATAGAAAAATACATATTACTATATATACCCCCTTACTGATCCCAATAGAACAATACATATTACTATATATACCCCCTTACTGATCCCCAATAGAAAAATACATATTACTATATATACCCCCTTACTGATCCCCAATAGAAAAATACATATAACTATATATACCCGCCTTATTGATCCCCAATAGAAAAATATATATTACTATATATACCCCTTTACTGATCCCCAATAGAAAAATACATATAACTATATATACCCGCCTTATTGATCCCCAATAGAACAATACATATAACTATATATATCCCCTTATTGACCCCCAATAGAACAATACATATTACTATATATACCCTCTTATTGATCCCCAATAGAACAATACATATTACTATATATACCCCATTACTGATCCCCAATAGAACAATACATATTACTATATATACCCCCTTACTGATCCCCAATAGAAAAATACATATTACTATATATACCCCCTTACTGATCCCCAATAGAACAATACATATTACTATACATACCCCCTTACTGATCCCCAATAGAAAAATACATATAACTATATATACCCGCCTTATTGACCCCCAATAGAACAATACATATTACTATATATACCCTCTTATTGATCCCCAATAGAACAATACATATTACTATATATACCCCCTTATTGATCCCCCCCATAGAAAAATACATATTACTATATATACCCCCTTATTGATCCCAATAGAACAATACATATTACTATATATACCCCCCTTACTGATCCCCAATAGAAAAATACATATTTATTACTATATATACCCCTTACTGATCCCCAATAGAAAAATACATATAACTATATATACCCGCCTTATTATCCCCAATAGAAAAATATATATTACTATATATACCCCTTTACTGATCCCCAATAGAAAAATACATATAACTATATATACCCGCCTTATTGATCCCCAATAGAACAATACATATAACTATATATATCCCCTTATTGACCCCCAATAGAACAATACATATAACTATATATACCCCTTATTGATCCCCAATAGAACAATACATATTACTATATATACCCCCTTATTGATACCCGATATAATTAAAAAAAGATCTCTCACTGCTCTCATTCTGATATGTCACATAGAGGATCTAACACAATCTGCTGTGAGGTCAAGTGCAGATGATCTCTTGTAGGTGTGTAATGTTCGACCAATGTAAATGCGACTTACAAGATTTTGAAAGTTTATTAAATTACAATAATACAGATAATTTATTTTATAACAATGTATAATAAAGAAAGCGTCAGTCCACAAAATTCATTCAGAATATCTTTGGTGACTCGATCCTACCTGTGAATATGAAAAGAATTTTCTACTGCGTGATTTTTTGTTTTTATTATAATGTTAAAAATGATAACATCTCTTTGCCATTTAATAAACTTACAAAAATGCTTCAGTCACATTAATTGGTAAAAAAATGACACATCTATCAGGTCATCTGTATGTGACCTCATAGCCGATTGTGTTAGATCCTATACATCACATATCGGATTTTGGGAGTGGCTAGAGATAATTTTTTAACTAGATAAGCCGATCCCCTGATATAACATAGCTGACTCTGAAAGTCTTTCTTAAAGAGTGTTTTTCAATTATATATACACATGATACACGTACATCACTACTTTTTGAAACTATGATGAGAAGAATATGAAATCTACAACCATAAAGAGGTAGTTTTTAGAGCATGGCAAATAAAAGCAAAATAATTTCAGATGTGTTCAAATTATATTTTCATCCTGAAAACATACATATCAGCATAGCCAAAGCTAAAAAGAAAATCCATCATTATTAAGGATTAATATTATCTTCTAAATTCATTGCATCTTCATCATCCATGTTATCAAGAGCTTTTTTTTTGTTTTAAATTCAGTGCATGATAATGAGAAAACGAGAATAGGAGATTACCATATATGGAATGTTGTATTAAACACATTAGTTTTCTTGAGTTTGTCTAGCTGGACCTGTGCATATCTCAGCTGATTGTCCACACTGCAAACAAACAATATAAAAATACATCAACAGATTCTTCGATGGGTGTGATGAGCAAATCCTTAACTCAAGAAATACATTTTGGACGTCCAACCCAAGGTGTTTGTAGCATAGCTGTACAATATAAGACTCCAATAAAAGTTCCGCATTTGAAAATTAAGTTAGAGGGAGGATGAGGGGGGGGGGGTGTTAAAGTACCTAGTTATATTGCCTTGCTATATATATGTGGTCAAAGGTTTATAACTTTTAAACAAATATTCCCCAGATACTAGAATTTGTGAACAGATCCCTTTGCAAATTTACACAAAATTTATTCTCTCGTGAAATAAAAATGATCCACAACATGCATCAGTATACAAATTGAATCTGTATTAACTATACATATGATACAACACAGAAAACTTGCCTTCTCTGTTCATCTTCCAGCTCCTGTACCTGTCTCTTATACTCATTATACTCTTTCCAGTATCTGAAAACACAACATTTCCTGACTTTACATACAGTAAAACCTGGTTATACTGCCGCCATTTCTTCAGCCCAAATTTGGCATTAAAATGGGGTTTGGCAATAGGCTGAGAGAAACCATAAATGAAACTACATGTATAAGGAAAATTGAAAAAGTGGACTTAAAGCATAAAGCAAGGTGGCAAGTGAAATGAGGAGCATTATAAAGAGGTTTTACTGTAGTTATAAACAGCGATATAGACATCATTTATAAATAAACATTGTTTATTTCTGACTCAGTACAAAGGTTCAATATACATTTGTGTCAGGAAAAGCTGTTATCATATCAAGTTCTCAGGAGATAAAAGTATTTGATACAGATTAGCATATATGAAGATACAGGTTATACTGTACAAATTTAGAGGTATCTTACGCCTTAATTATATGCTGGCCCACTGGGAGCTTGGGGGCCTGAGCCCTCTCAATAATTTGACTCTGCATGGTTCATGTGGTTCGAACTGCAGGGTTATTACATATACTGTAGAACTTTGATGAGTCAAAGTTCAAAGGACCACCTTGAAAAGTTTGATACTTTGGGACTTTGACTCTTGGATGGTAACCGCAAACCATATATTGTTTAGTTTCTGAGGATCTGTAAAGACTATATGACTACTTTGAAATCATTTAAGACATATATAGAGTGATTAAAATTAATAATTAGAGCTAAATTTAACTTAAATTTTTTTGTGAAATTAAAATACTGAGTGTTTATGAGAAGGAGAGGAATTATCATGGGGCGATCTCTGTTTTTCGATGCTAAAAAGACGACCTACTTTTCTTCTTGTAGCTCTAGTTCAATCTTTGATTCATTTTCCTTTTTAATTAAAGATTCTGTTTGATCTTTTTCTTTTTCAATGTTTTCTAGTTGTGTTCTTAGTGCTTCTTCTTCGCTTTTCAACTGTAAAACAAAACAAGAAGTCCACATGGCCTTAAGTCAACATTGCAGAAAACATAAAAAATGTGTAAAAATATAAAATGGCTAATAAATATAAAAATAAACAGTAGGCTCAATGAGGGGGCCTTAATAATCACCAGAGTGAAATGTATTTTACTGACAATATACTGAAAAGTAACCAAAAGCTTGAAAAATTCATTGAAATGGAGAATTAACTTGCATAAGGGTAGACTTGCCTTGCCGATATTTTTATAGATCTTTCAAGATAATGTGCAACAACAAAGAAAACATGCAAAATCCATTTAAAAGGGGAACTAACTTTCACAAGGATCACCCTCACAAGGGTTAAACTAAAAATTCAATTTGTTACTTTTTTGTAGATTTTTGCATGCTGAACATTTTTGCTTCTTTCACTTCCTCTCTATCTATTATACTTTTCAAGATAATGTCAAAAAACATCCAAAAACGAAAAATTCACAAAAAGGGGAAATAACACCCATAAGGGTCGACCCGACAATTTCCACCAAAGAGAAATATTTGTAGATTTTTGCAAGCTTTAGGTTTAATAATTTTGGAGATACATGTATTAAACAAAAAATATCTGCTGACTCATTCATTCTATATTTAGCCATGGCAGCCTAGTTTGGTTCTAGCCCCTTTTCATCTGCAAACTTTATGCGGCTTTACATGGTTATACTTCCTGTCAAGTTTGGTTCAAATTGGTCCAATGGTTTTGAAGAAGTAGTTAAAAATGTTGAAAATTTTACAAAAAAAACATATTTTCCATTTAATTAGGTGCCTGTGACCTTCACCTTTAACCCCATGACTTTGAAATTTTGTCAAAATGATCCTCAGATAATTTCTAACAACTTTCTCATATATCTTTGGATACAGAAAGTTGATCAGTTTTAAGTTATTAAACAATTTGTAATACAAATATACCGTGTTACTGAAGCACCCCCTAGTGGCTTGTTTATGGACAGATTTCATTTTTGTTTGCAAACTTTCTAGATATTGACTTAACAATCATGCATACACAATTTGAAACTTATCTGATAATTGGTTCATGAGAAAAATATTTTTAAAGATGTACAAAGTTTTGGTCATTTTAGGCCCCTTTTAGGGCCCCTATTGGTCCTATCTCTTTTTCATTCTCTAACTTTATGCGGCTTCACATGGGGATGCTATATGCCAAGTTTGGTTAAAATTGGCCCACTGGGTCTTGAGAAGAAGATGTTTAAATGCAAAAGTTAACAGAGGGACTACGATGACGGAATTCGGATCTTAGGCTATAGCAATAGCTCACTTGGCCCTGCGGGCCAGGTGAGCTAAAAAGAAAAAACATTCAATGTGGTTTTGAAAGCGCATGGTTTTTCAAAAGAGATTTGATCAAAATCATTATCTTATCATGTTTATAAAGTGGTTTTTAAATTGTGGTCTCACATGACAAGTGGTCTTATGATAACAGTGTCAGGACTATAGGGTATTTTTCCTCTGTCTCATCTACAAACTGACACAGACAAAATTTATGTTTGAATTTATTTTGTTTAAATGATATTTTTTGGTTATATTCTGGTGGCCAATTTTTATTTGTGGAGGAGAGAAGCCTATTACAATGCTCCAAGGAGGAGACAACAGGCGTTCATGAAAAAAATTGGAAAACTACAAAAAAAAAAAAAAAAAAAAAAAAAAAAGATTGTTTCTTACTTGTTTCAATTCTTCATCTAAAATATTTTCTTCTACACCATCATCAATCTGATCAAGATTTTCTAAGAAATCTCTGAAACAGAAAAATCCAAATTTAGTAAAGTTGACTTGCATAGCTGATTGCCATAAGACATCAAATAGAACAGAACCAGAGTCAGAAATCACCTGAAATGACTACATCAGTGTGTTCATTCCTAAGAGGGAGGTACTCAGTTTGACTTACAAATCAAACTGGTGCAAGCAGGCATGTAATAAAAACTTCTCAACTGCACAGACACAGTAGATGCAATTTTTCTCACCTGTACAGGTATGCCAACATTTTTTCTCACCTGTACAGGTATGCCAGCAATATTTCTTACCTGTACAGGTATGCTAGTAATATTTCTAACACCTGTTACAGGTATGCCTAAGTACAATAATTTTCTCACCTGTTACAGATATGCCAGTAATATATCTCTCCTGGAAAGGTTTGCTAGTAATATTTCTCACCTGGAAAGTTATGCCAGTGATATTTCTCATCTGTATAGGTACCCTGTTTAATTTCTCACCAGTACAGGTATGCCAGTAATATTCCCACCTGTACAGGTATGCCAGTAATATTTCTCACCTGTAGTCTTTACATTCATCTTCTGTGATTTTGAGTTGATGATCCAGCTGATCCAGCAGGCTGTCTGTACATTCCTAAAATTAGAATTACAAAATTTTCAATCAATAGAGTCCATATCTGATCAGAAGAACCCCTTGAAATTAACTTTATTTATTTTACAGCAATTACCGTAATCGGCCGTGTATAATCCGCATTTATTTATTATCCGCATCCCCCATTTCAGCATCAGATCTCGGAGAAAAAGGGTGTTCGTGCTTTTAGGCCTAACCCACATCTGTTTTTTTTTTACATGGCCATTACTGGGGCATTAGTATGACTGAAAATCAGACTTATTTTAAATATCAATAATAAGATCGGTATTTGACAGAAATAGATTAATATTTATTAAATAAAAGAAAATATGATACTATGAGATTTGAAATAAATGTAAAACTACAAAATAGGAATCTGAAATACAAAACTACAAGATACTACATATGCTGTTCCGTGTAACTCCCCCACAGTTACAGTATGGCGGTTCGCTTTGCCATCTACAAGCGCGAAATAATCACTAGAATTCGAGTTGAGATTGTTCATATTTTCAATTATAGCATAAAAGTACAAAGCGAGTATGTACATAAAAATGGAAAAAAAAACTTACCTCACAAAGTGGGTGATCAATTTCTGACTGGCCTGACATAATGTCAAAAAGCACGCTTGCCACCTGAGAGAGAAAAAATGTTAAAATATTGAAGTCATAGTTTTTATTTATGATATACATGTATGTGCACGTAAATGATAAAAATAACATTATAATGATGAAACATTTTGTGAATCAGAATGTTACTGTTGTAATTTTTATATAATAAAGAAATGAGCTGGTATCATAATCATAATATATCTGATTAACTCACTCTCCCTTAGAGACACATTTGGACTGGTCTAAATCATTGATTTACAGCAGAGTCCATTGTTTCTCAGGGTTGATGAATTAATTTGGAGTGAGATAAACCAAGACATGGCAGAGAAACAATATGTCCCTAATAGTATGCTAGTCTAACCTGTACATGCGATCACCTTTATTAAGCAGTCACTTCCTCTAAGCGGCCAGTTTAAATTCCTCAAAAATGTTTTCCTTATACATGTTATATAAATATAAATGTACCCCAGTAAACAGTCACCTTCTTAATGTGACCAGTGGTCAAGTTTCACTTCCAAAGTTGCCAAGCTGGCCCAATTAAACAGCTATCCAAATTTCAATGGGGTGGTCACTTTTGGTCCAAACATATGCTGGCCCCATAAATAATACTACAATAAACACTGTGGTAAGTCTTTATGTTAAAATACCTTGACATCCATAAATATATATATCAAAAATGATAAATTGATACATAATTATTAATACTTAACTTACATGTTTGCACACATTCAAATGAACAATTTTGAGACTGTGAATTAAGCATGTTAAGAGATCAATTTCATGATTTCCCTTGGGTGACCATTTAATACAGGTTAGGCTGTATTTATAACAAAGTCCCATAACTCTGGCAGATACTGCTGAATGTCTGTCAGAACCAAACTCATCCTAGATCATACTGATATAAAGGTTCAAACCAAATTTTGTTAAATTTTGAGGAAAATGAAAGAACTCAAACAAACAAACTGACCAGAAACAAGAAACGATATCCCCCATCTTATATCTGGGGATGGGTAGTGACCACCTAGAAAAGTTCAAAACATCAGGACTCATGGATTATTACAGAGAACCATACCTTTTTTAGTTTCAGAGGTTTCATAAGATGTATATGATTGCTTCCAATCCATTTAAGATATATACGGTCATTATGATTCATAATTAGCGCTAAATTTAACTTAATATTTCGTGCAATTAAAACACTGAGTGTTTATAAGAAGGAGAAAAATTATCATGGGTTAATTTTTTTGACTTTGAATCATATTTAGGAATTTTTGTTGTTTTTATAGAAATGGCCAAAAAATTTATTCGAAACATCAAGAAATCTGACTTGCAAAAGTTTGAATAATAAAATGTATATAAGCATGATAATTAGATGTAAATAAAAAAATTATTTGGGACTTTGCCAATAGTTTGAAACATTGAGAAATTTGACTCACTGAAGTTTGACTCATCAAAGATCTACTGTATGTGGTAAAAAGACAACAGTTCTTATACACATTGAAGATAACACCTTTTTATCATTTTTGACACAATTCAATAGAATTAAGCCCAATATATGCAATACTGCAATACATTATTGTACACTGTACTTTACAAACCTACCTTAATTCGATGACTTAAGTTATCCATACTGGCAGGATTTGTTTCACCGAGTAATAGGAAGTCACTGTTTTCTTCTTGTTTGTTAGGGCTGAAAAATTTCCATTTGGATGAAAGTTAACGATTTATGTGTATGTTTGAAAATATCGCAGGTATACAGCATATGTGTACGTTTTGGAATGTACTGGTACATGTAAATGTTGAAATATTTATACCAGAGTTCTTGGTGCAGCGAGAACTAAATGGATACACCTGATTCATTTACATAAGAGATCTATAGGAAATAGTTTTATGTTTTAATTTCTTATGCAATAAACAGGAATATGTAAATATCAGGTATGTAAATGAGTGGAATTTGATTTTGAGTTTTAAATAGTGTTTTACGCCACACTCAACAATTTTTCAGTTATATGGTGGTGGTCAGTTTTTAACGGTAGAAAATGTACCCAGGAATATACCACCGGCTTTCTGCAAGTAAAACTGCAAACATTCTCACAAAAATATGCTTAGGTTCTAGAGGAGCTCGAACTTGCCCTGACAGGAAATGAGAGACTTCATGGTTTAAAGCGTGATTCTGTAATCACAGAGGCCCCTAAATAAGTGGACTTGACAACAATGAGCATGTGTTTTCACAGCTACATAAATAACTTGACTAACCTTGCAGGTATGATTCTTCTGGAGACATCTTCGCTTTCATCTACCACCTATAAAATTTAAACATGTAGGAAATATTAATATTTCTGTGAACTCAAAACTGATAATCTGTGTTTGTTGGGAATAAGTTAGAAATTAACCAAGGTTACATGTACATATGGCACACATCTGAATGTTATACAATGATGAACATCAGTGAATAAAAATACTGTAGGCCACCTATACATAAGCTACATGAAAGGATTTTCCAGACTCTTTTGGAAATTGGGTCTGGGCCTTTTTTTGGAAATTTTAGAAAAATTCCACCGGAATTTTGAAATCTAAAAAATACACAAAACTGAAGAAATGTTGTGAATTTTCCAAATTTGGTCTACATGTACCTCAACCCAGAGGGCCCTGAGTAAAAATAAAATTGTGTTAGATACACTTGGAACAAACTGTGACTTTGTGTTCCCTTTGTCAATTACAAGGATTTCCTTAACTCCAAAATTCTGGGTCCTGAGTATGAAAAACTGGGAAAATGTGCGAGATTTTAACTAAAAAAAGAAAAATTTATTTTGCTACATTTGTTTTGAAATACATTATTCTTTATTTTTAAACTGGGAATTTAGGAGTTTTTGCATATATTTTCGGAAAATTAACCAGGCCCCAAAATGGCCATGGAGAATTCCAGAATATGAATTGAAAATATTGTAACTTACCTCTTGTCTAGGAGTGATAAGGTTTACGGTTTCTTCTATATCTGCAGTGTTGGTAAGTGGAGCTGAAAATTAAAGAACAAAAATGTAAATAAGTCACCATGCTGATTATTATTATTACTTTTTTTTTTTGGGGGGGGGGGGGGGGGAGGTGAGGGGGGTAAATTAAAAAATTAGATTATTATTTCAATTCTTTTTTTTCAAATCAGTTTTCACCAATACAAAGTGTACAGGATGTTTGTTTGTTTTTTTTATGTTTTGCTTTTCGTGTTTTATTGGTATTTTAGGCCACAGTCCACATTTTTTCAGTTATTTGGTCTTTTCGTAAGTCAGTTAGCTCCCATGTCAGCAGGTGTCGATTGTGACATCATGTCTTTACGTCAGAAAACAACATCATTTTCACTCAAACATATGACGTAACAATTGATAACTTTTCTCTTTTTACACACAAACAAATGACATCACAATCACAATCGATATCTGCTACGAGATAAAATATTGAAAATATGCATATTTTAATGTCGATTTTAAGACACTTTCCTGACAAGGAAACTTTTGTTTTCCGTGTGTATGTAAAGTGCTAATCTTAAACTTCATAATGTGTACAACCATGAACTTTACAATGAATACTTAATTTTCATTTTATTGGTGGGTATATAGGCATCTCTATCATATATAGTCCTTTATGGTAGATCTAGGACAATTTCATATTTCTAAAATATATATGCATTTTTAAATTACCATGTTTATTTACAGAAAGGAGAGTATTTTTCTCACGGAATAATTTTGTAAATTCTGTAATTATTCTTTCAGTCTAATGAAATATGTCAAAATTGACCTGAAGTAATTTTATCCTCCACAGAATAATTATTTTCTCAAAATAAACAAAAGTACATCTAAATTTCAAAATGATTAAAAAAAATAATTCAATTTCCTTCATGTAAACTTAAAATATTTGAAATATTGCTTAAATTAGTGGAATCTGTGTGCATTTAAAAATTGTTGGTTTTAATACTTTTATATAAAACAAAGAAGAAAATAACATAAGTGACAAATATTATGTCCCATGCTTGTAGGCTAGATCTATCAGGACTTTCAACAGCTTTAAAAAATGCTGTGTTATTAAGTTCCTTTTACTCCCTAATTTTTTAACAGAAAAACATTCATTCAACAAAATTAAAATTACATTGTTATTTGGTATGTAAAAACAGGGTAATAAATGTAGATCTATGTCTCAAATATATTTAAACATCAGGTTGAACTGATTTAAAGTTGATACACCCGTGGTAACGATGACTAATGTAAATATATCAACTAAATCCACCTGGCTAGACTTTAAAACTCTATTACTGGCAGGAATCATGCAATTACTAGCTGCATTGAATGTTTGTGCTATCCGACCAGAACCACGATCGAATAAACTGGTCTTTTATTCTCTCACAAATGAACAGAATTTACAGCACACCAGGAAAGCATCTTACTCTTTGTCAGATATTAACGATTTAATCCTGAGTTTGTCTATTATTACTTCCGCGACTAAGCTTGAAAACTCAAATAATTTATCAGTTAAGTAAAAAAATTAATGTTGTATAACTAAAAAGGAAATGATGATCGATTCCATTTTCTAAATAACGCGAATTAAAATGAGTATCAATGTCAAAATCGGCAAAGCTGAACTGAGCGAATTCCCCTTTTCAACAAGTGTCTGATGTCATGTGACTATAATAATTCATCAGAGCATTTTCGACTGTCTTCGTTGTTGAATTTTTGTTTCAGTAACTTTTCAAATTAAAAAAAATGATGTCCTAGTTCAGGAATTATAAGGAGAGAGTATGCCAACAAAACAAGATTCAAATTATACACAAAGAAGTTTTTTAATGGTTGAATCTCAGGTAACTACTTTCTACAGCGCAAGTAGTAGTTCGGCAAATCCTATGGCACATTGATTTTTGAACAGGGTTGCTGATGACGCTTAATCGAGTACAGGGAAAAACCTGAGGAGTTCTGAGCCTGTCATAGTAATAAGGCCCTGCCTTAAAAACTATCATTTTATTTATAATCAAGCATGCAAAGCATTTACCTCAAGGTCTAAGCTGTCAAAAAGCACATGTAATGGTAGACGTACTTCCGGAAGTAGAATAAGAAATGGAAACGGACCGGACCAGACTGGTATTTAAATTATGGAAACTTACTTTTTATTTTGATTATAAACAGTTATCTTTTATTGAACTGGTATGTGTATAAACTTGCAAAATTCGTGCTATAAGTTTAAAAAGGCATTCAATTGGCTAATTAATTGAACAAAACAAGGAAATCAATCAAAAGTTATAAAATGCAAAAAAGAGAAAAAATGATGAGAAAATGTTGATAAAAGCGTCAATTAAAAATCTCTAGTTTTGAGACCAAATCTCTAGCTAATAATTCAAAAATCTCCAGTTGTGGCATAGCAGTTGAACTGATTTTTATCACATGTATGAAAAAGTCATAATGTAATATATTGAATTAAATAAATTGATAGTAATGGCAGTTAACACAGTTATAAAATCTAAATTTAAAAAAAAAATTTTTTTGAACTTTGAATCTGGCTCCAAACATTTGATTTTGACAACTGGTGATTTTGTTTTTGAGCCACAAATTTGTTCAACCAATAGAAGCCCTTAGCAAAAATTAGACAATTCACAATTGAACTTCTCCACATTTTACAGGGTTAGAAATTGTATTTTCTCTACATTTTACAAAAGGAATTCTGGCAGATTTACATCAGGATCTGGTCAATTTGTCCCATTTCCAATTTGTCCAATACCGTACCAATTTGTCCCAAAAACCAATTTGTCCCAATTGTTTTTGAAATGGTAAATATAATTTTTTTTATAAAAAAAATGAGAAACAAATATTTTTTAAAGAGTTATTGATGATTGTAAATTCCAATTAATAAAGAACAGAAAAGTTAAATATTTTGAAAAAAAAAATAAAGAAAAAAGTTGGAAAATCATGAAAAAACATTTTTTAAAATTCTGGGACAAATTGACCAAAATAAAAGTTGAGACAAATTGACCAAAAGTGGGACAAATTGGCAAAAAATTGGAAATGGAACAAATTGACCAGACCCCTTACATCATTCATATATGGCCAACCAACCAATCAAATGAAACCTTACATGTTCTATTTTCTTCCTATACTTGAGGTTACAGAAATTGCAAGGTCAAACACTGTTTGTTTACCGTTTTCTCACTTCAGACAGATTTTTAATAGGTAATACCGCTTCTCTTTCATAAAACTCACTCAGATTTTAAATCATCTACATTTTTTTCATAAAATTAAATTAATTTTATCTCTATGAACATGAATGTTTTGCGAAAATGAATTTTATACCCCCTTGTCCTTGCAGTTATCCAAATTCAGTGATCCTGACAATGACATCATAATCATTTGACTTGTTATCGAGAAGTGCTGTATTGTCTACACTTTTACAGTAATACTGGTTACAAAATATGGACTTCTTGTGAAATAAAATTGATGTAACTTTGGTTGTAGTTGATATTTTTTAATGAAATAAAAAGCGTTACGCTGCAAATTAAATTTACTTTCATGATAAAACAAAAAATGAATCAAATTTTGCATTTCAAATTTTAACCTGAAACCCCTAATAAAGATGTGTATGACATTAAAAAGCGATAATTTGTTTGTAAAATTCTTGAATGGCATAAATGTATATCTGGAAATTGATAAATAAATTTAAAAGCATTTATTTATTTTTGAGTAATATTAAAGTGGAATAGTTAACGTGTTGTTGATGTTGTTGTAAGCCTAGGTAATTTTGTAAGACTGTAGAATAAAAACCAGACCTGCTAATTCTACAAGAAGTTGGTGGTCTAATGTATTAAAACTGTGATCTAGTTTTAAGGGCTGACGACATCTCTGGCACACAAAGTTGACATGAGTCGTATTAACTTTAGCTGCATCTAATCGGCTGGCAGCCATTGCTTCTAGTATGTAGGTGTCATAAACATTTTAATCTGGATCTCGATCCCAACCCAGTCAGATATTCGCCCCAAAGACAACTTGTCATTAAATTCCGTGAATTTTTTTAATCTATTGTCTATTGGTATTTAGTTTTGTTTGTTTTTCCGTTAAAATTATCAATCACTGATTAATCATGGTGATAAAGGGCCTATAACTGTGGCTATTAATGATGAACGTACATTGAAACGGGCATGGAATACGGTCTATTTATACCAAATAGCAACAACAAACCGGAGGCGAGGATCCGTTTCTTTTATGTTGATGTGGACTTACCGTGTGTCACAGGTTCTCAAAACGACAGGTAAACATACCTATACATAGTCATAGATACACATGTATATAAATACAAATATGTAGATAATGTTGTTATCAAGCAAAATAATATGTTAATAGTTACAGTTTGAAATTGAAAAATTTGAATTAGTCAGAAAAGTTGAATAAATCTATGATTGATAAATATACAAAACCAACCGGCACTGTGGGTGTAAAAAAGTATCACGTGGGTGAGATAACTTATCTGTTTTATGAACAGGTTTGTCTGCAGTTTTTTCTGATATGACTCACCTATATAATAACGTGTAACCCGTTATACAGACTTGCACTTGGTATGGAAAGTTGTCAAATCCGCTAAAAATATTGCGGTAGGGGTAAATACCGGCGGCACGATTTACCCAAAAAACTATCCAAAAAGACCAAAAAAAAAAAAAACCCCCAAAAAAGTTTGCATTAATAATCATTTTAAATGCATTTTCTTCTGTATAAATATTTCATAGACAGCTAGAAATTTTCTAAAAAATCAACATTTATCACTTCTCATGGAACTTACGGACACTGTCATTTAGTAAAATGAAGAGCCAAATCGGTCTTCTTCAATTATTTGCTTTCACGATTCCTGAAATATTTTTCATATTTTATGTCAAATTTATATTATAAAAATTCTATGTAATGTGGAAAATGATGATTACATATGTATTAAACGTCTTTATCGTCCCATATAAGTAGCATTCTGGTACATTTTAAAATGTCATGCTGACTATATTATGGTTTCAGAAATACATTGTGAAATTGGATAAAACAGCATTATCAAAGTCAAAAACATCTACAGTCATAAAAAATATTCATCATATTATAATAAGATTGCTAAAATTGCTACGTTTTAAATGTTTTTGTGTGTTTTGGGGGTCATTTTTTTTTTATTTTTTTGGTCATTTTGGATGTTGTTTGGGTCTTTTTGGGTAAATCGTGCTGCCCAGTAAATACCGAAATGTACTGGAATGTATCTAAATGGACATGAAATGCCGAAATGTCACAAAAAAAGGTCGAAATGGAGGGTAAAATTACTAAAATGTATGCTATTTTGAGACCATAGACACATTTATATTTTCCTGAATTAATTATTAATATCAAATCAAAATATTTGAGTATAATGGTGGAAATATATTGAAATGTACATGCATTTTACAAGGTAGTATGGCCTGCATTTCATATCAAAGTGTATGGTTGATATTGGTTTATTGCGCAATATAATCAAAGAATGAAAGATTTGGGTTTGGTATCAATCCAGCTGTACATGTGTAAAAATATGTTAGTTGTCTCTAAATTGATAGCTTGTTTCAGCAGCCTTACCCTTCATTTCGACACTATTTCGATACATTTTGGTGTTTTGCGTACATTTCATTACATGTATTTCATCACTCATGTACATTTTGGTATATTTTCACAATTGTACTAAAATATTTTTGTTTGATATTAATTTAGGTAAATTGACCTCATGGGTCAAAGGTCAAAAGGGAAAACCCTACTCTTTGTTTACGTTAGAGATAATGACAGCAGTTGAGACTTGAACAGCTTGGTGAAGGTTTAATCTAATTTCTTGCAAAAACAAGAAAATATTTTATGCATCAGAGATACAGAAATCATGCATACATTGTAAGGGAAAACCAGGCATGTAATGTCAGCGAAGTGCACCATCAGGGGCATTAGATGTCAGTGAAGTGTAAGCAACCCTTAGATGAACTTGCAGTCCAAGTTTGGTTACTGTATCACAATCCAAACTTGAAATATTGCACTTTACATGTATATGTACAGATAGACAGACAGACGGACGATACAATCGCTAGTTGCCCCAGAGGCCTTTCAGGCAGGGGGAATAACAAGTTCTTTTTCAAGGTGGATCAGCTATCAAGGTAAATGTTTGGCATGCTTCATCTGCTTGGCATAATTTAGGCCAAATCAATTTCTAAGCTCTCAGGAAAGAAGTTGTAACTTTCAGTGTTTCATGTCGTAATCTTAGTATTAGAGACTATTAACAAAATTACTGAATTAGTGAAGGGCAGAGTTTATTTATATGTATGGGTACAACATGACATTACTGACATGGGATTTACAGCTTGTTTGTTACCTGTAGGGTGTGAAGATGTACCGATACGGTAGTTAGTGTAGGCACACCATATGGAGAAGTTTAATCCAAAATGCTTCAGCTGACAGTTTCACACGGAGTTTCTCTATTGTCAAAGAAATATGCCACCATAGTGTAGAGTGAATTTTTGCACATGATTACACTGTAGTTAGAAAGAGTATCTCGGTAAACAACGGTGTTGTTTTGGTGTTTTTGTCATCATTTTCACGGTATGGCGTGATTGACAGAATGAACACCACATGTATTTTAGTTTATTCAGTGCTCTTCTTGGATCAGTTGTTACATACATGTACACTGTAAGGTGTAACACACAGCTTTCGCAATAACATTGAAATAGATCATCATATTTGAAAATTTATCAGTTTGAACTTTGATGTACATGTAACAATACGCAAAATATCGTATTCATGCATAAAAATTTAAATAATGAGTTTATGTTATTAATATAATTAATTTTATTGTTTCTGTCCATATAATACGAGCACTCATGAACTCTTGCATATACGTAATGATGTGATACTTCTCTTCCTTTTTAGCCCTGAAATCTGTGAGAACAGTATTCAACATGGCTTCCTTACGTCCAATAGTAATCAGTGGCCCATCAGGAAGTGGAAAAAGCACTCTTCTTAAACGCTTGTTTCAGGAATTTCCAAATGATTTTTCTTTCAGTGTTTCACGTAAGTTTTTGCAATACTTTTCTTTCTCCTAACATTGTAATACATAGTGCACTGTTGTACAAGTACAATAGAGCCAATTTTTTGGTTAGATTTCGTAGCTATAGTGGTCACCTCTATATAAGGATCACCTGTCTATAAAGGCCAGTTTTGAAAAGTACCACGACTGCATACTTCCACTAAATTAAACCTGTGTATAAGGGTCAACTGCACATAAAGGCCAATATTTTCTGGTCCCTTGGGTGACCCTTATAAACACGTTTCACTATATATATATATATATATATATATATATATATATATATATATATATATATATATATATAAATATATATATATATGTGGGCAAGAATTCCCTAATGGTCCAAAAAGTGTGACAATTGCAGCAAAAATTAAATTAAATATTTAAATTAAAAAAATATTGCCAATAAATAGTATATCCCTGGAGGCATTAAAAAAAATATATAATGATTTATGATCGAAGTTAAAAAAATGTACAATGCTCAATCTCTAATAATTTTGCAGTATGCAGGGTTTTCCCTGACGCAAAAATCCTGCGTATTTACGCGTAAAAATCCTAAATGACGCCTAAAATTAGATCTAATGCGTCCCAGTGGACGCGCTAAATACTTGCCGACATTCGAGATTTATGAGGTAATTAGCTCTAATCAAAGACAAGCCTTCCCTTCTTTTCTTTTGTGTGATCTTTCAGGTAATTAGTTTGACCCAAAATGGAGTGTGTTGCTTTATTACGCATCACACTTCATCTTTTGAAAAGTCGTCTGCTAGGCCTAAACGATGGTAAAACAAATGAAAACTTTATGGGAAAAAGAATTTGACACTATTGATTTTGTCCAAAGCGACAGACATGACATAACTTAATTCATTAAACCATCCATTGCATACAATAGGCTACTGTATGCAGACCTAAAACTCCATAGCCAGGCTACTGCACTAAATTTTTACGTGGACTGCAAATTTATGGACTCCTAAATCACGAAATTGACTCCTAATTTTGTAGTAGTGGGAGTCCATGGACTCCTAATTTGAAAATCCCAGGGAAAACCCTGAGTATGTAACATTGACAAAATATAAAATTAAAAACACAATTGAACTGTCTATCAATTGTCTTCAGATATTTAATTTTGGAACATCAATTTCTACTGGAAAACACTTCTAAATGAACAGTGATTGATTGCATTTAGTTACCTCACAATTTCAGTATCAAAAGGAACAATACTTTTTTTTTCTTGTCGATGTTACATACTGTTTTATAAAGTTGCTTTGCATGAAGAAACAAGAAAATATTTTAAAATGTTTATCCATAAATTCTTACACTTCATTACAAAGATGTTTTTAGAAAATAAATCCATCTTTTTATCCTACAAGAAATGGCAATTTTATTTGTAAGTGGTGTACGTAACATTGACAAGAAAATTAAATTAAGAAATAATGGCTGAACCTCCTGTGAAAACTGATTATTATAATGTGATTTTAGTAAATCAGCGTTCTCCATGCTTCTTGTTGTGAAAGGACAATATTTCAAAACAAAATGAACGAGTCTTGCTATTTGATTTAATAGAAAAGCTTGGAATGAATATTTTTGAATGAGTCCGTTTCATAACTATCTTTTGTCATTGTTGACAGTAGGTAACTTCTACAAATATTTGACAAAATAACAAACCTTCGCCCTCAGTGTTCTCCATGCTTCTTTTCCCCCATTTTAGTTACCTCTTGTTGCCAGAAATCAGTTGTCACAAAATTACATCGGATGTCGTAAATGTTAACATTCAGGAGAGAAAAATACTTTTTTCATTTTTTACAGTACGTAATGTGTGTTTTTGATGTGAAAATGTCATTATTAATCACGAGATCGAATATTTATTCAGTTCACTGGGAAGACCCAAACTAGGACTTGATCTAGCTATCCAGGGAGTAAACGATTTTATTTACGACAATTCTGATCACCTTCCGCAAGTAATATATCCCACGTGGCAGGTTTCAGTACGTAACCTGCATTTGACAAAAATACGTTACGTACTATCACACTAATTTAATTTCACATAATTTTAAAATGTCAGGACTTTAAAGTAGAGACGCTACACCATTTGGAAACCATGTTTTTAGTCAACATATTACTGCCATTAGAATTGCCAAATGACATGAAGCGGCGATGTAGCGATCAATTGAAATACACACAGTATCAAATGTCATGTTTTTCCCCCTGATTTTGTTTGTGGGTGCCCTTATGAAATATGATGAATTAAGCACAGTTGAAGAATGAACTGCATATTATTATGATTTTTTGATAGTTTATTCATTAAATCGTATAACAAAACACAAAAAATGTCTATGAATTGCTACCTTCTCCATGGATTAGGTATACAAACTGTTTTGACAAGAAATTATTTCAAATTTCCCCTTAGTGAATTCTTGCCCATATATATATATATTTTTTTTTTTTATGTTTATGTCTTATGTATTTGCCCTAAATCACTCATCTCATGGAATGGCATGTATGTACATGTACGTGCTTCTTCATGTTAAATTCACCCTCTCACTGAAGGGGGAAAATACAAACTTATTTAACAGAAGTGAAAATTTCTATAATTTCCAGGTATACTGGGGCAGGGCCATACTGCATGTACTGCTTTTACTTTTTTGGTTTTTTTTTTTATTTTTGATACATGTAAGTTGATAGATTGTAGATTACCATAATTATACATGTACATGTAGAACTAAATATTTTTTAAATTTGCAGATACAACTCGGCAACCAAGACCAGGAGAAAAGAATGGAAAAGGTAAGAATTATTGATTTGTACATGTACATGCTTTTGCATGTTTAGTAACTTCACTCTTGTACAAAACTATTATGATATGTTCATGTACATGTGTCATTTCGAGAGATGTATAAGTTATAACATGTACATTTAAAATAATGTCAAAATCAATCTTAATTTGTAGACTACCGGTATTTCTCTCTCTGTTTCCATCTCTTTTAGTCAGTCTCCTCTCTCTTTCTGTGTCAATCACTGTCTTGGTAAGTCTCTTTCTCTCTATTTTCTCTCTACATCTCTCTCTCTCACTCCCTCCGCCTCTCTCCCCTTCTCTCTCAGTGTCTTGGTCCAATCTCTGCCATACCAAGTCCCTTTTTTTTTTGTTGATCAATGTCCCTCTCTCTCTATCTCTCTCTCACAATCTCCTCTTTTTTGATTATTTTGGCCATTCTCTCACTCTATCTATCAGTCTCCCCTTCTCTCTCCTAGTCTCCCTCTCTCATCTAAATATATATCTTTTTTAAATTAAGTGTAAGTGCACTTTAAATTATGTTGCTACATGTTGAGATGGGAAATGGAGATAAATTGTGTCTGTGTGATATTTTCTCCTCTGTGTCTACTAGCAAATATACCGTATGGGGTATACTGTTGATTCTGTTGATATTTATGAAATAGCTCATTACTTACAATATTGGTTACCTGAATTACATGTACATGCACTGATTAATGTATAAAGCCAAAGACATCATTACGCACACAAGATCATACAATCTATTAATCGAAGAGCTTAATTAATTTGGTTTCATTGATTTTCTTATTTAGTCTTCTTTATTTATTTGTATGTGAACTACATGTATGCACACGTAGACACTTTGAGACACTTTGCATGTTGTATAGATGAATGATATACTTTTAGCACATTTGAATTCCATAACTACATGTACTTGTATATTGGAGAGCAGCTAATCAGTTGATTGCCCAGACTTATAATTAAAATGTTGTCAACCCCTGCGGCTACATTTAGACTCATCCAAATTGATAGAAAGCATGGTCTGCTGTCGAAATTCAGGAGTGAGCCATTTAGTATTGCAAGTGAATGTTTTGTAGTATTCAGGTTCAAAATCATACTCTCCCAAATTTTGATAGTGGACTTTACCATTCTTTGAAATGGGTGAGTCCAAATGTGGCTACAGGGACCAGTGAGTTAATAGGTTGTATTATAAATGTATTGTCATGTTTGTTTGTAATGTCATTGTTTTACATCCCCCAATAGATTGTAAATCGCAGTTGAAGTTGAGAAGGGGCACATTCAAATATATACAATGTACACTGTTGCCTTGATGTTGGCATTTGGTAAGAAGGATTTACCACCATAAGGGACAATAATAATGCTCCTTTCCCAATGCAGGAACAATGCATTATTTCCAAATTTGCAATCAACATTTCCAAATTGAAGTTGAATGGCAATGAATTTGAAGAGGTTCTTATATTTTTAAACAATTTTGTGTATATCAACATGTTCTACATTTCCCATTTTCAATGAAATGTTGCTAAAATTCCCAATTTAAAAGACCCAGACTAGGCTCCATTGAAAAGTGTCTGGAAAACCCCCAGGGTTAAGAACTTAAAGAAGGTTGGATGATGTCATATTTACTTGCCTCTGTTGCTCATGTACATCGATCAGCTTAACCTCCATGTCATATTAATGGGTCTTATGATTCAGTGTTTCAGATGATGGATTAGAACTGTCACACTGCGCAATTTATAATTTGAAAAACAAGGCTCTGTTTTTGCATGTTTTGACTTAGTCTCATGTCTGTTCCCAATACAACAAAGAAGATGGGCTGAAATTCTGCCCTGATCTTGACTTTGTGCCAAATGAAAGTGCATGTAAAAGCAGTTACAAATACAATTCACAGTTCACAATCAACATTGTTCAAACGACTACATGTATCAAAAGGTTGTTCATAACAGTGATCAGAAGCAAGCAATAAAGTATTTCCCCATGTGTGATGGTGTCTCAATGGAATGTTGTATCTCTATTGTCATAGACTCCTATAATATGGTCTGTAGCCTGGATAGGGTTATTGTATACCTGTAAATTTTCATCCCTGATTATTTTCACCCTTTTGCAATCTCAAACATCCTCACCTTATCTTAAATTTGCCCCCAATCACCAGCCTCACAGATGTATGTCTGTGCTTCAGTGAATCAGCTTGAAAATTTCACTATCATTTTAAATTCACCCTCTCATCTTAGGATGAAAATTAATTCAGATATACATTATACATACAGTAAAACCTGCTGCTGCAGCCACCTCTATATAAGGATTACCTGTTTGTAAAGGCGATTTTTTTCAAGTCTTTTGATTGCATACTTCAACTTAATTGGAACTGTGTATAAGGGTCACCTGCACATAAAGGTCAATGTTTTCTGGTCTCTTTGTTGGCCCTTATATAAGGTTTCACTGTATATTCAACATGATCTTCTTTTGAACTCAACTGTTAATTATTGCATGTGCTTTCCAAAACAGGTGCTCTCTGAAATTAGTTTTTACTTGCAATTACTCATGATATATGCATACAATGTATATACTTGCATGATATACATATACCTGAATATTGACTTGATTGATCGTAAAGTTTGTATGAAGCCATCAAACTATTTCTCACCATTCCTCTAAAGTCAAAATTAACATGTACATATATACATCAACAATAATTGGAAACAATTTCGTCAAAGTGAAGTTGTAATATTTTTATATGAATATGTACAAAGTTAATTTACACTACTTACAGTGGTCTACTGGTAGATAATTCAATTAAAAAACTGAAGGTACCATGTTCAACAATGGGTTCAAGGTCATACCAAAGACTATTTAAATATGGTAATGAATGTTCCTATGCCAAAGATTTGACATTTGAAGTGAAAGACACATGTCTTTCAGATGAGGCTTAAAACTGAGGTCCTATGTCACAGCATGGCGTGGCACGTGAATGGACCCTCATTGCATTGGTGTCAGTTGATAGCATAGGTCAAAATTTGTGGCACTTTACCTAAAGCTGGTGGCACCTCAATATAATTGAAAAATCCTTGATGGGATGTTGACAAAACAAACAAACCGAAAAAAAGAAGCCTAATTCATGTATAGACCTTTTCACATTAATTGCGGTCCTGTGATTATGAGTGGCAAAATGATACAGATACCCGCAAAAACATTGACGTTGTTATAGTAACTGCTTCACAGCATTTTCAAGGAATCTGTATCATTTTGCCACTTAAAGTTGCAGGACCGCAGTTATTGTGAAAGGGTCTATATGAACTATTTGTTGAATCTATGTTATTTGCAAAATGGAAAAAAATATTGGTGATTTATAATTTTTTTTTCCTGCGAATGTTTCAAATGATCATGTGACCTAAATGTGATTTATGAGGCATACTGCATACACGTTGTGTATTTACTTTTGAACTTTTTTTTTTAATTTTTCCAATGTCGGGCCACAGGAGCCCATTTTAATAAATTTGTAAGTATAAATTTGTTGCAAGTTGTACATGTTGTAAGTTTGCCAACTTTTCAATAACTTATTTTAGTGGTACATGTATGTTTTTCTATAATATTTAGGAAATTTGGTATTTGTGTCATAAATTTTGAAGTTATTTAAAATAAATATTTTTAAGCCAATAAGGAATGAATGATACATATGGTATTAGCCAAATTTTATGAAATATTTGCACACTCAATAATGTAAATGAATTTTACAAATTTGCTGCTAACTTATTAGTGATGACAATTTTACACTCACAAACTTTGATGTAACAGATCACACACACTCCCCTTCCCCTGGGATGTTGAAGATAATGCATGCTCTAATGTGTCAAAAGGGAATGGTGCTTCTTCTTAGTACCCTACCTGTGACACCTGGTTTAGTCTACGGTACATCCGTCCATCTTTTTAGCCCACCGTCAACAGATGGTGGGCTAATCTTATCACTCTCCGTCCGTCATCTGTCCTTAAACAATTCTTGTTATCGCTATTTCTCAGAAAGTAATGAAGGGATCTTTATGAAATTTGACATATAGATTTCCCTTGAGGTCTAGTTGTGTACTTTACATTTTCATGTGGGTCGGATCACAAAATGGCTGCCAGGTGGCCATTTTGTATTTTAAAAATAAAAGTTTGTTATTGCTATTTCTCAGAAAGTAATGAAGGGATCTTTATGAAATTTGACATATACATGTAGATCCCCCTTGAGGTTTAGTTGTGTACTTTACATTTTTAGGTGTTTCGGATCACAAAATGGCTGCCAGGCAGCCATCTTGGATTTTGACAATTAAAGTTTACTATTGCTATTTCTCAGATGGTCTAGAATGGATCTTTATGAAATTTGACATATAGGTTCTCCTTGAGGTATAGTTGTGCAGTGTACATTTTCAGGCAGGTCAGATCACAAAAAGACTGCCAGGAGGCCATCTTGGATTTTGACAATTAAAGTTTGTTATTGCTATTTCTCAGATGGTCTAGAGTGGATCTTTATGAAATTTGACATATAGGTTCTCCTTGAGGTATAGTTGTGCAGTGTACATTTTCAGGCAGGTCGGATCACAAAATGGCTGCCAAGTGGCCATCTTGGATTTTGACAATTAAAGTTTGTTATCGCTATTTCTCAGGAAGTACTGAATGGATTTTTATGAAATTTGACATATAGGTTCTCCTTTGAGGTATAGTTGTGCAGTGTACATTTTCAGGTGGATCGGATTACAAAATGGCTGCCAGGTGGATCGTGGATTTTGACTTGTAACTTAAAAACTGTTCATAGCTCTTCTGTTTAACCATATATATTATTGATTGTTGTGGGAAAACAAGGAGTATACTTATCTAATAATTAACCAGGGTTTGCACAGACCTTGAAAAGTGCCTGAATATAGAGTTAGTTTTTGAAAGTGCTTGAAAACAAAAATACCCTTGAAAAGTGCTTGAGTGTAATGCAAAATGCTTGATTTATTTCATTACAGTGCTTGAATTCTACTTATTGCATGTTATACATCAATAAAAAAAGATTTTTAGATAAGAAAAAATGGCTTGATCATACAGACTCTTTGCCAAGTACATGTATAATATAATTTGAGTAAAGCATTTTTGTGATGCTGTAGTGCTGGATCTCTTTAGTATGTAGTAAAACTCTAAGCAATTTTTAAGGCCGCCATTGATATCTGAGAGAACTTTGCTGTCAGTGCAAAGCTCATAGTGACCTATTGCGATCGTGTTTTGTCTGTCGTCATCCATCATGTATCATCCGTCATGTGCCGTGCGATAACTTTTTTCACATTTTCAGCTTCTTCT